>MDKI01178305.1:0-13580 GCA_005239505.1 Nicotiana paniculata
GGAATGATGGGAAAGTGCAAAATCTTTTTGGATTTTTTCATTTTTCATTTTTTTTGTCTTTTCTTGAAAAAGTTGTGAAAGAACAATATAATTGGCCTCACTTGATTCCTTTTCACATTTAACCCTTTTTTCTTTCTCATTTACCCTCAACAATCATCGGTCCGCTAAATAATCCCTTTTACCCTTGAAGAATGCAACATGTAGCACATAAAATGCATTAAGATGATCTTTTTTTTATTTGGGTGCACCTGTCCTATACGGACTCAACCCCTGTGTTGAGTCCCCTAAGTCAAATGCACGTGCTTCAAACCTGGGGTTATGTTCTAGACTTGGGTTACCCGAACGGACAGCTCGAGCCGAGGTGGGGGCAATGTACCGGGAGCACGAAAGTCTACTCGGTCGTGTTGCTGATCCATCCTCGTTCTTATTTGGTACGGCCTCTAACAGAAAAGCGGGTCACGCGAATGTGTGCACCATTTTTTTTAGAAAACTCAAAAGGGACACGTAAAAAGACAGTTTAAATATAGTTCAAATAATATCAAAGAGGTAAATGAGTGACAATTAGCACATTAGGCGCACAAAATACAGTAATATAAACAATTGCCAAGTGAAATCACATTAAAAAGCTCGAATTCTTGAACCCTGAACCAGAGATTCTGGGTTCTTGTTTCCCAGCAGAGTCGTCAGAGCTGTCGCACCTCCTTTTTACTACCCCGGAGAGGAGTATAAGGGAGTTTTTTCAATTAAAGTGACATAATCGAATTGGGATTTATTTTATTCAAAGTCGCCACCCGGATTTTATTGGTGTTCTATGACACCATTTATTTATTAAAAATTCCAAAACCGAGGAATTTTGACTCTGTTTTAATTTGTCTGCGAACCAAAAATACGGGTAAGGAATACTGTTAACCCGGGAGAAGGTGTTAGACATTCCCGAGTTCCGTGGTTCTAGCACGGTCGCTTAATGATTAAACTTGGCCTAAATTGTTTAATTACTGATTTTATACCTATGTGCATTTTTACATTTACCGCTTTTAATTATTTGATTTATCTAAAAGCATTACCTTAATGCAAGTTACGTGTACGTATACCCGTTTAATTAGTTCGCTAAAATCATGTCACGCGTACGTGTACACAATTAATAGCCCTTAATATTAAAATTATTCGGCCAAAGTCACGCGAACGTGTACCTTGGTTTTGTTTTGAAAATCGGCGCTTAAATCATGTCACACGTACGTGTACACAATTCGTCACGCCTAATTATTTAAGAAAAAACTTAGCCAAAGTCGCGCGAACGCGTAGCTTGATTTTATTCTGAAAATCGATACTTAAATCATGTCACGCGTACGTGTACACGATTTGTCACGCTAAATTATTTAAGAAAAACTTGGCCAAAGTCGCGCGAACATATACTTAGGTCTTAATTTGGAACCCGTAATTATGTTATGCGAATGTCGAAAATCCTAAAAATTGCCTACCCGGATCTGGTAGGCCTAAACATGTCACTAGCGAATAATACAATGGAGTGAAGTAAACAAAAGAAAACTAAATAAAAGGAAATCCGGTTCACGGCCATATTTTAACTTTTCATTTCTGGCCTCTTCCTACTCCTGTACCCACGTTCATCCAACAAAGTATGCAATAGACAAAATTTAGCACGTTACTTGAATAGCAACATTAATCCGACACTTAGCCTACGCATTTTCTCAAGCGCCAAAATCTCAATAAAGATATGGATTCACACATTCAGTCAAAAAGCTGAGGAAACGCAACAGTATAGAATATTCAAGAATGAAAACCAACTTCAAAATTCATTACTAGTTTCTAAATGTTCTAAACTGAGAAATCAACACCATTAGATGAAAGTAAGAGGCAAAGAGTTGAACCTGAAAAATGGAATTTTCAATTGACGAAGACGTCTAACAGTTACACACACGAGAATCGAACACAGTTACGATTGGAACTCAAATTGACGGAACTCTCTAACACGAAACTGAAAACGAACAAAGACCAGCGAGACAGAACCTCAAACCAGTACTCCAGTGTCAGAAAACACAAAGCAAGTAAAGGTCGCCGAAAATCAGGGAGTGTGCCGGAATTTCAGTCGACCACGGGCTTCGACGGGAACTGGCAAAGGTAAAACCGGTCAGATTTAGAGAGTGATGAGGCGAGGCAACAATGGCGAGTTTCTGTCTAGATCTGGAGCAGATCCGGTGAGGTCTCTATGATGTGTGAATGATAGTAGAGGAAGAAGGGAAATGGAGAGGGCGTGGGTGGACGACCAGACCCGCCGGTTGTCAAGTCCGGCGGCTGGCCGGAGAGAAAGGGAGTGACGCAGAGAGAGAGAGGGGGGTGCGTGGTTTTTTTTTTTTTTAGTGAAGAAGCTGGGGCTGCCGTTTTTTTCTTCTATTGTGTCAAGAACAATGGTTGGTAAAGGGTACAGTCGATGAGGGGGTGTTCTTTGGTTAAGAAGAAGGGGTTCACCCAGGGTTTTTTTTAGGTTATTCTGTTCTTTGGTTCAACAAAGAGAAGTGGGTCTTCAAGGGGTGTATTAGTGTTAGGCTGTTACGTGCTTAGGGAATGGGCCGTTCACTTTGGACCTCTTGCAAGAGTCCAATTTGAGCTAAGAGATTTTATAAAACTAGTCTAAGTAAAAGCTGAAAATTTAATTTACTTTTAAAATACTCGTAAGAAAATATAAAATAACTCTTAATTGATTATTATATTTAAAATAAAACTAAAAATTAAAGTTGAAACTATTTTTTGTATTTTCAAAGATTATGTTAAAACAAAATAGGTTCAAAGTAATTATAATTCTAAAAATACCTGATACGTGAATTAAATAGAGAAATATGAAATTATTTTTTTGTAGTTTTCAATTTTTGTGCTTAAAATAAAGTAAAATAGTCAAAACTAGTAAAAATAGTGATGTTAGGCCTAAACTAAATATTTAAACGCAAAAATGTATAATATCTCGGGGAGGGTAAAAAATTACGCGTCTACAATAGTATGCAAGAACAACATGTTGGCATGGAATACCCCTCAACTGCCAAGCTCTACAAGTGCAAACCTTATCTGTCAGATTAACTACATGCTTATGCAGTCCTTCGCCAATCTCAAAACCAACATCAGCATTCCAAAGGACAGTACATTTTCTAGCAAGCTCTTTGCTATCCTCTAACAGTAGCCTTGCCATAGGAGATATATCAGATATCCAAGTATCAGCAAATTTCAACATATCCACTTGTCTAGTTATGATTTTCCTTCTAATCTTCGCCAACATAGTTATAAGTGATTTATGCCTAGAAGCTAAAATCCATGAATTAAAGGTCTCACACATATTATTTTCAACAACATCACACTTGGAATGCACTTCAAAGTAAGCTCTAAGCCGTGAATTTTTTGGATAATGTAACAAATCCCTACAAATATCCTTACCAAGTTTGTCCATTTTCTCAAGCTCCTCCTTAAACTTAACTTCATAACTAGATTTAGAGCACCTTCAAAACTGTTTTCTCCTTTCCTCTCCTTTCCATTTCTTATGCCAATTAGACCAAATATACCTAGCACACATCCTAAATTCAGCATTGGGTAAAACTTCATTCAAAGCTGCAACAAATCCCTAACCAAAACAGAATACTCAATAACTTTACTAAAAAAACAGCAGCACCTAAAATTATGCTAATGAACAACAAAAAAACACTATGGTTATTAAGTTAACCAAAAAAATTATGCTAAAAAACATCAACACCTAAAACAGAAGCAGCAGAATACCAAAAAACCAGAGTACTTAATTACAGCAGCAGCAGAATACTAAAAAACAGACTACTTAACAAGTTAACCAAAAAAACAATATAATTATTAAGTTAACCAAAAAACAGAAAACTTAATAGCTTAACCAAAAAAATAGAAAAACTTAACAACTTAACCAAAAAAACAGACTACTTAATAAGTTAACTAAAAAAATAGAATAATGAAGAACTTAACAAAAAAAAACAGAATAATTAAGAACTTAACCAAAAAATAGAATAACTACCTTTTGCATATCTTCTATCACAGTCAATCCTTCTCGAGTTCTCAATTACAAATCATCTTTCAAGTAGTTGATGAAAAAACTCAAACTTTGTTTCGTCTCCTGGTCCACAACTGTCCATGCTATAGGAAACATTTGTTGATTTCCATTCTTGCCAACAACAACTAGAAGCTCACCTTTACAAGCACCCTTTAAGAAATAACCATCAAAACCTATTATTCTCTTATATCCTTCTAACCAACCTTTCTTCAGTGCATCAAAGCACACATAAAAGTAAACAAAGAAATTTTTTCCTGGCTCAGTTTCACTATCCATGCTTACGGAACATGAGCTACCAGGATTGGTCTGTTTTAACATATCAACATAATCACATAACCTTGCAAACTCCATATTCCAATCGCCCATGGACTCTCTGAGAACACGCAATTTATCCCTATAACAAATTGTCTTGCCAACATACAATCCTAGCTTGTCCCTACACAACTCCTGCATTTTCCATATCCTAATGTGGGGCTGCTTAGTTATTTCATCTTTGAATTTCTTTGCAACAAACTTTGTAGTGCACAACTTATTCTTGTTTGAAGTATCAC
Source organism: Nicotiana paniculata (assembly GCA_005239505.1). Classification (NCBI taxonomy): domain Eukaryota; kingdom Viridiplantae; phylum Streptophyta; class Magnoliopsida; order Solanales; family Solanaceae; genus Nicotiana; species Nicotiana paniculata. The sequence continues at coordinate 4,624 of MDKI01178305.1, forward strand.
ATTTGTGTACTGGGTAGTAGTTCTTTACTTTAAAATCACCTGAATCTCTATTTATACAAGCATAGCACACCCATTTGTATCTCTTTTATTTACACTTAGCCCTCACCCTATGTGGTTCATTTGGTCTCAATTTAATTTGCACCTTGTACTCAATTGCATAATCTGCTAATGCTTTCCGAAACTCTATAGCATTCTCAAAAATCATCCCAAGTTCAAATATAGCAACTTCACAATCAGGATCATACATGACTTTTGTACTCCTCCTTCTTGCTGGTATATCAACACCAGGAATAACTTCAGGATCTAACTCTTCTGAGCTATCTTCAATATCAGCCTAACTATCAATAAATTTTTCATCACCACCTAATCTACCAACATATCTTGAAGTCTTGTTTCTTCCAAATCCTCTGTCAATACCTGCTTCTCCTAGTGGTATCTCATCTGTTGCAATTGGTTTTTTCCTCTGTTTTCCCTGCCTCTTGCTCCTCCTTTCAACCCTTAAAGATCTCAATTCATCGTCAACAATTGAATCATCATCTTCCAGAAGAACATTTTCTTCTTCACTACTCTCAACATCTGATTGCACTCCATATTCATCAACATTATGTTCTGGTGGTTCATCTCCATCAGCAGCATTTACAGTTTGTTTAGAAGAATTCTGAGTTGGTTCAACATCATTTAAAGTTGGTTCAATAGGCGGCTCAATAGGTGGTTCAACAACATTGTGAGTTGGTTCAGTAGGCGGCTCAATAGGTTCTTCAATATTTATATGACTCTCAGGTGTTGCCCTAGATTTAAATTGGTCATTACCACCCCCACCTACTTCTGCCCCACATAAAAGACCAATATTTTCTTCGAGTACTTCTGGCTGACTCACCCCATGACACAAATAAACATCCAAAATATCACCATGTTTTAAATCTTTCATGAATTCATATAATTGAAAATCATAATAGACTTTGATAAATTCATCATCTTTTTCCTTTTGACGATAAAACCCTTCGACAGCTGCATACCCAAGGTCTTTAGCATAAGCAGACAACTCGACAACACTAAAATGGTCCTTATCGATAGCAACAACAAAGGCATCTAATTTCCCTTTGTATATTGGGACAGGTTGCACATAAATGTACCCCCGTGGTGAAAGCGAGTTAAAATATAGTCACCCTCCATAATATTCCCTTACAAAAGACGACAAGGGATCAGCACAAAGGAAAAAAACCCCAAAAAACTCTAGCTTTATCAATAACTTACAAATAAAAGCCCTAGCTGTAGAAATAGAAAATAAGGAGAGATTGGACCTTGAAGCATTGTCAATACGGTGAGAAATCACTGGAACCACTAGATTCCAACACTATTGACGGAAAGAAGAAGAAGATTAACGGTGGGAGGACATTTCTTCGTTTTCATCGAAGGTAAAAGGAACGGTGGTGGTAGTATGTTTAGACAGTTATGTTTAGGGCTAGTTATATTTGTATTTTAGTGGAAATAACACTAAATAGCTGAGGTGGACAAAAAAATGAGGTGGCACGATTTATTATTGTTAATTTGCCACATAGACTGCGAGTGCATAACACGCACTTGGTTAATTAATAAGCTAGCAAAAAAAGTGTTTAATTGGTATGTGAATTGCCTAAGATCTTAGTTCAGATGGAAAGAGGTCTAGTTTAAGTATTTAAATGAAATATCGTGCCAACTTTAGGTATCTCCGTATGTATTTGGCCATTTTAGTTCTCCACGTGGCATGATCTAATGCAACAATCTCCATCTAAGCTCTCTCATCTCACCCGTTAGTTTTAACACATTGGTTGACAACTCTATGTCATTAATTATGTATTTTCTCTCTTCTTTTTTTAATACACGTGTACAAAAACAGTTAGCGATTAGGTAGTTAGTGGAAGACACATGTGAATATTATAGAGCTTGTACAATACATTTTATTCATTCAGATGGTAGAATATCAACATTTGCAGAAATTCTCTCTCTAGAATTTCAACATTGGATCCCCACGCTGTAAAAAGTTTCCGTTTTACACAACTCATGGTATTTTCGGTCACCGACTCTCCTGTCATCGGGTCACTAAATTTCTTGACCTTCCGACACTGGGCAGGCGTCAACAATCATACATGGTCTTGCGACTTTGCGAAGATTGTTTCTTAGAAATTAGAAGAAATATACTAGAATATAATATTTTGCGAAAAATAGTACGAGTAGTATAATATATTACGGATTTTCCATTCATATAATTTGGCGGGCAAGTGCAAAAATATCGATTTTATTTTATTTTTTAATTTTTATATTGAGTTTAATTCATACTTTAGATTAATCAGACGTATTATCATGCTTGTTCACTTCATGCTTACAATCAAGTGCACAAGTTTTGACTTTGATGAGCCACCTATAGTCGTTTGTAATTATTTGAGTGTTAACAGGGTTAAAGTTTACACACTTAACCACTGTAATTTTGCCCAAAGTACTGTAGGAGGAATTTCTTTCCTGTTTTGGGTTTAAAGTTACGTTTTTTCTTGACGTTTTTGTGTGTTTACGCGTCTGTGTATTGGAAAAGTAATTTGTATTTTATCCAAGGATTTTACATTAACATACACAGTTTGCTTAATACAACTAATGACCTATCTAACATGCGAGTAGTTATTTCGTCAGAAAGCATATAATAAGATATGTCTAACTGACTCTGTAAATTTTGAAGTCACTCTTTGAAACTGTAAGAATATATAAGCAGCTGCCCATGCATTTCAAAGTTTAGCTTCTACTTTACACATGTTCTGATGCTGTGCAAATTTGACATATTCAATTCCACATTACTACCTCCAAATAACCATTCTTATCTAACTTTTCTGTCGTGGAGGCATGACTAGGTTTCCTTTTTATTTTTGTTGTATTGCTTTTCTTGTTATGATACTTTAAGAAAATCATGTACATATAAATATGCAAATAAAGTTCAGTACAGAATCAACTGCATACAAATAAATTGATCGCAAACCGCTGCACATCCCAAAATAATCCAAACTTCATAACAAGCTTCCCATCTACAAGCACCTTTTATTGACACACTTGTCATATTAATCTATTTCGTAGTTTTCTCTCGTTCAAATATATATATTTTAACACCCCAAAGCTAGTAAGATTAGCAAGAGCAAGAAGATAATTTCTTCATCTCACTGACCTCAAAATCAGAACCAGAAATAACATCAATTTTCAATCCTTTAAGCAACCCATTATTGGTTTCTTTGCTGTGATTTCCATTAGCACCAGAACCTATCAACAAACTCTTCCTTGACACCACTTTATATATTTCTTCCAATAGTTTCAAGAATGCTGACTCTACATTGTGTCCGCTAAGAGCTGATGTCTCAGAGAAAAACAGCCCTTGCCTCTCTGCAAATTCGACTGCATCTTCGGTTGGAACTGCCCTCGAGTCGACTAGATCGGCTTTGTTACCGATCAACGTGATCACAATAGAACTATCGGCATGAGCCCTAAGTTCATCAACCCATCTAGCTACATGATCAAAGCTCTGTCTTTTTGTTATGTCGTAAACTAACATCGCTCCTAGTGCTCCTCTGTAGTATGCACTTGTCACTGCTCTGTACCTGTTGCCAATATACGTACATTATAGGCAGGGAAGTATGGATGTAGATACTGTCTTAAGTACGAAAGAAATAAATTTCTTGGTACTAAGTTTGCATTTATTGTGACAAGTAGTGGGTACTGCCATACTTGATATCTGCCATTCAAAATCTCGAATCTGCCACTGATTTAATACACTGACTGTTTAAGTTTGTACCCTCGTCTTTCTACATATCGTACTGTAACTAGGAAGGTTATGAAACTTAAACTAGTTAACCAAGATACACTAATGTTTGTTACTCAGAAGAATTCTAGATGTCAGAAAACACTCATCTAGATTACATTATGTTACCATTCAACTTAAAACTGATCTCATGGACTCATGAAATATAGTATAGTGCGACATAATTAAGATTGTTTAAGATAATTCATTTGAGTGAGAAACTAGAATTAATTGATACAACCACATGACTGGGAAAGCAACCTGTACAATGTTATGTGCGTGTTGAAATTGCTATCCCCGGCTTCGTTAATGTAGTTGTTAGGGAGGGCAAAATGGCATGTGGTAGCTGAAATAACGTTGTCATTGTCCAAAAACACGAAATCACGATATATTAGTAGCGACAGAAGAGTTGGGCCCTCATTAAGTTGGATTGTGAAAGGTAGTAGGTTCAATCATCTTACTAACTCTGCAAATGATGTTGCTGGACTACTGTACTTAGCTTGACTAAACACAACTATAATCTCTCTAATTTAACCCTATTAGGCAACAACATTGACTTAGTAATTACCCCAGCGAAAAGCTAAATCATATTGAGTTGAAAAAATATGAGCAAAACAAACAAAGCAGGAGTCATGATGAAACTAAGTGGAAGCGAAACTAAAACAGGCATTATGTGAAAATGAATGAACCAATTAATTAGCACAATTGAGAAGAAGAGAGAGAAGAAGGAAAAGAAACAGAAAGGCAAACCTTTCTTGGCCAGCAGTGTCCCAGATCTGGGCTTTGACGATTTTGGACTGAATGGAGACAGTTCTAGTCTGAAACTCTACACCAATGGTAGATTTAGAGTCAAAACAGAACTCATTCTTAGCAAACCTGGAAAGTACCTGAGTTTTTCCAACAGCAGAGTCCCCTATTACCACAACCTTAAACACATAGTCTATCTTAATATCCTCATGAACACCCCCATTCACACCTTTCATTTCTTGCTGCTGCTTCTGATCCTCAACTATAACGCCACTCATTTCTTGGTTCATGTTGTAAACCAACTGCTGTCCTGCTTCTATACAAAAAAAATAACTTAAGAATGATTTGTACCAAATGATCTGTTGACTGTTGGGAGTCAGAAAGAAGAAGAAGAAGAAGAGCTTATATTAACTCCTTTACTTTACTGGTCCGCAAAGGCTGATGCAGTTGTATAGGGTGACATGGACAGTAACCTGACATTACTCGTTTCAACTGTATCACTGAGTAAATGTGTGTATATATGTCGGTCTGTGTCAAAATTTCAATTTATGGGTACAATATGGTACGGTTTAATGTTCATTATATTTAAAAGACTGTTTTTTTCAAACTGCTTTGCTATCTCACATACGTTGTTTCTAAAGTGGAGTAGTAGGGTCTTAATTTCAGGCGAAATGACCGGGAAAAATGTGACGCAATTAGCCTTTCAAGAAAGCAACTAATGATTTTCGAGTGTGCCTTATAATTACAACCACCCTTGGTCCAATTATTAAAGTTTAACTAAAGCTAAAGTTATTTGGTTAGGTATGTAACCCTACATAATTTGACAAACTAAAATGACAATACCTCATTAAACCTCGTTATTCTCCGTAAGTGCAGAATACTATTGCATCAATTTGAGAAATATATATACAATCGTATTCACAGCTTGGCTGAGGAAAGTAAAAGAAAAATAGTCCCTTATCTTTTAGGGGTCAGTCTAAGATAGGAGTTTAAAAATATACCTGGCCAGTTTTAGATATTTTTTTTCACCAAATTGAGCACCTGTTGTTTTTGATATATTTAAACCACATGGTCTAATTATGTTTAACAAAATTGTGAGCTGTTTAAACTGAAGTCATGATGACTGCTCCTTATTTCATTTCTCCTAATTTGTATTTAAGAAGAAACCTAACTTTAGGATTTCAACAACAAAAGGGTGCTATTGAGGATTCTAAAGATACATCAACAATAATAAATTTGCAATGGTAGAAAGAAGCGTATAATGAGTCAATCCGCCTCTTAGTTTCTTTAGCCTAAACAGCTCATGTGCTTCTAACTATAATGAGGATCAAATGTGCTCAGTTTTGGTTAATATAAAGGGCTAAAATGCTTAATTGTATATTTGAAGGATTATCTTAGACCAACCCAAAACATAAGTAACTATTTTTGCTATTTTTTCTCCAAGCTGCAATCTGCAACCCCTTTTATTTATTAACCTTGCTTTCTGCCTCCCTCTAATAAAAAAGGCAACCGAATAAAAAGAATAATTGAAGTAGGGCATCCACAAGTGGTCAAATGGGTGCAAATTTAGAGATTAAGATTGAAATTCCAATAAAAAAATTAGGTGATATCTTTTCATTTATCGGGGACAGAATTATTCGTTATATTGGTGAAAGGTGATAGATATCAGGACGATTGTTTGAAAGAATAATGAAGGGGGGTTTTGGTTGGGGGTTCTTAATGTACTGATTCAGGCAAATTCAAATAACGACATAAATGTACCCTCATGCAATCTGATAACTCTCCGACACAATGCTATGCGCTGACGCTAAGGCAGACAATGACCAAAGCCCTAATATTGAGTGTCTTTTACCAAAGGCAGAGGCATCGTTAGCTTCTGTAGAACAAAGTACCATATGGTAATTGTAGATTTCCCCCATGAAGTAAAAACTCATGATTGAGTGGTCAAAAGATAAAGTGGGAGAATCACATTTACTTCGGAATGGCCGCACACCGACACAATTATTGTCGATTTATTGTCTAAATCAAATACCATATAGAGTAAGTAAATACTTACGTTTATGTAGGAAATGCCATTGTCAACTTTAAGAATAACGTTAATTAGATCGGACTTTCTTGTGTAGGCCTAAAAAATAAGAAGCTGGTGATCGATTTATAGATGTAATTTTGATATTTTGGAGTTGAATAATTACTACTTTGATTAAGTTATCATTTTATTTAGCATTAATCAAAATGTTGAAGGTCATTAGACGGTCATAACATTTAATCCAAGGAATTAGGCTTTGGCCATGGGAAGTCTAGCAAAGATGTTAATAGACGAGTGCTATCAAATCCGCAATACGTTTTCACACCTTCAATTAACATTAAATCGAGACGAAAAGATAATACTGATTAAGCAATAATGGAATACGGTATCTACAATAACTATACGTAAGTTGCTCCTATCTAGCCCTCAAAACGAACTTTCCCCAATTGGCCCATAAATCACCAACCTAGAGCCAAAATTACATAACTTATTAGCATCAACTTCTTAAATTATCGGTGTCACACGACAACCACATAAGACCATAATAACTATGCAAAAAGGGCAAATGACAAGGGTATTATGTAATCTGTGTTGGGCCAGGGCCAAACGGGCTCCGATCCAATCGGGGCCGGGCTAAGTGGGCCGGGCCCACATCCCTAAACGGATCTAAACGATCCGGGTAATTTTTTTTTAAAAAAAAATCATCTAAGGCAATTTCTTGTAAATATTGTGACGTAAATCTTGTAATTCAAATTTAAAACACAAAAATAGTAAAGAGATATTCAAACTTGCATTAAAAAATCCAAACGGCTAGTTTTTCAAATTATAGCCGTTGGCTATTTTATGTAATTATATTATCTAAGGTAATTTATTATAAATTATATTATATAATTATGACTTATGTCTTGTAATTCAAGTTTAAACACAAAAAAAAAATGTAAACAAATATTCAAGGAAATGTCTTATAATTTTTATTAGTACAACATTTAAAAAAATGACAATATCTTTCTTAGTCTTCCTCCCCCCAATGGAATGAGCACAACAAGGTACTAATACCACCATTAAAAGGAAATAATATTAATCAAGATGTGCCAAAATACAAGTTACATGTTAATCTAATATTATGTCTAACAAATTTCATAAATCCTTCAAGGTTTGGAGGAATTTTCGTTGGTGGTGGCGGAAAAGAAGCTTGTTCATCACCGCTTCCGGGCGAAGCAGCATCCTCCGCAAGTTCCGCTAGCATTTCTTCATAAGCTTCGTCTATCTCCGGTTGTGATTCAAGTAGTCCAAAATTTCTTCTTTCTGAACGGATCCAATCTCTGAAGAGTACTGATTTTTCCAAGCTCTCCCTCATAGACGCTCTATGATCACCGATTTGAAGTCTTGCTTGACTGAAAGCGCTCTCCAATGCCAGTGTTGAAGCTTGAATACTTAAGATATCTCGAGCCATCCTTGAAAGGACCGGATAGTGTTTTTCTTTGTCCTTCCACCATTCCTAAACATTGAAGGTGTCGTCGGGATTCTCTGTTTCAAGTCCCTACGACAAATAAACTTGAAGCTCATTTATTTGTGAACTATCACTAATATTATCACCTTGAGAACCCCTGAACCCTGTCGAAGAACTAAGCGATTTTAGTCTTGCAGATCTTTTAGATGACTGCGAGCTAGACGAGGTAGGAGTTGGAACATTTGGTCTAGCATGATCTAATGCAAATTGATAAGCATTATAAATTGTTTGAGCATTTATTTTAATTGAGGCTTTTTCATCTATAAGTTTATCATATTCCTCAGTTGAAAGTGGTAAAGCATTATAAATTTGAGTAGACCAATAGTGAGCACCTCCTAATTTCATGGTAGGATTTAACATGGATGCAACACCATAAAGAGGAGAGATAGGGAAAAAATATTTTTTAAACTTATCTTTCATATCATCAATAGCACATTGGTAAATTATCCCACCCTCTGAAAATTGAGTAAATAATTCTGCAAGTGATGAAATATAAACTAAACAGTTAGAAATAGTAGCATAATATTGCCCAGATAATTCGTTTGTAGCAAAATGAAAATGTTCTAAAAAATCTTGAAGAGTTTTAACATTAGCCCAATCTTGATTTGTAAGGTGCTCGTCATCATCATCATCGTCACCACCTACGCGAGCATTATATGTTGCACTTATTGGGTTTCTATATTCATATGCAACAACTAACTTTCATACAAGTAATTCCATCTAGTCGGACAAGGTTTAGGAACCTTTCTTTCTCTAAGGCCAAATTCATCAGATTTTTTTATAATATTCTCTAACTTTACTCTACGGTTTGCATAAAAAAGCCAATGAAGAGCGAATTTAACCTTTGCAATTTCAACATTTAA
>ML362033.1:0-65539 GCA_005239505.1 Nicotiana paniculata
ACTTGGTAATCACTGGAATGCAGAATGTCATCACCCTCCTTATCAAGAAAATATGAATTATGTTTTGAATTATGGAAGCCAGAGACAAGGGGGGTAGAACTGGGGTCAGCAAGTTCAACCATATAGACCACCCCACCAACAGCAGAACAGTGGAAATATGGGTTTCAAGGGACAACAAGGTAATGCAGCACCGTATCAGAGGCCACAAGGTTATAACCATCAGAATCAACAACAAGCATACTACCCTCCTCAGCATCAACAGGNAGTTTTCCAGTGTAGAAGCTATGATGCAGCAGGTTATTGGGTCAAATGCCAAAATCAGTGAGAGAGTAGATGTACATGATGCAGCTATTAAAAATATTGAAGTACAGTTGGGCCAGATATCTATGGCAGTGAACAATCGTCCTCCTGGAACTTTACCTGCAGATACTCAGGCATATCCTATGGACTAGGGCCCAAGGCAGCTGATGGCAGTGATCTCCGCAGTGGCAGAGACTTAAACATAGAACTGGAGAGAGCTCGTGAAAGCAGACAGGCCGAGACACTGGTACCCATGCCGATTAAACTTGATGATTCAACAAACTTGACCAAGGTAACAGTGCAACCTACTGAAAGAGAACCCAGTGCACAGAGTGAGACTGAAAAAGAAGTGGAGATAGCCAAAAAGCCGGTAGTTGAGGTGGTGGCTGAGAAAGAAACTCCCAAATCACTGGGAAAAAGAGACCACCAGCTCCATTCCCTCAGAGGCTGGCCAAATACCAAAAGGATGAACATTATAAAAATTTCTTGGACATGCTAAAGCAAATACATATAAATATCCCATTGATTGATGCGTTGAATGAAATACCTGGTTACGCTAAAATGATGAAGGAGTTGATGTCCAGAAAATTTGACTTCCAAGATCTGGCTAGTGTCACTCTTACTCACACTTGTAGTGCGGTGGTGACGTGCCCTATTACTGAAAAGTTGTCTGACCCAGGGAGTTTTACAATTCCTTGTACCACTGGCAAATTAGCTTTCACTAAAGCTCTATGTGACTTGGGGGCCAGCATTAATCTGATGCCGTTTGCCATATATAAAAGATTGGGGATTGGTAGAGCCAGGCCCACCTCCATGCTGTTGTAACTTGCTAATAGGACGGTGAAGAGACCGTCGGGTATTCTGGATGATGTATTGGTGCAAGTGGGGAAGTTTGTATTTCCTGCTGATTTTGTGATATTAGACTGCAAAGTGGATGAGGAAATTCCCATAATCTTGGGAAAGCCATCTTTGGCCACAGGGATAGCTCTTATCGTATGTGAGACTAGTGAACTTAAGATGAGGCTCGATGATGAAGAAATCACTTTCAACGTGCAGAAGTCTATGAGGCGACCTAGTGAGTTTGCCAACTGCTCTCTTATTGATGTTGCGAATGTGATCCCCGAAAAAGATGATGCATCCCTGACTGTTGGGGACCCTTTGGATGAATGTTTGATGAATCTAGATGATATGAACGGTGAAGAACTGGCAGATTGGGTTTTAGCACTTGAGGAAAAAGGGGTATGGCCAAAGGCTCTAGAGTTTGAGTCACTATATGTAGAGGAAAAAGAGAACCCGCCGGCCAGGCCATCTATTGAAGAACCACCCAAGTTGGAACTGGAATCAGAGGATGCGTATGTGGTAGAAAAGATACTAGATTTAACCAAGGACATCGATGATACATACTTTGTTGAGGATGTTGGTACACACGCCAACCATTTTTTCACAATGTGTTTGGATGATGATATGCAAATAGAGTTATCCGAACCACCTGAGGAGTTGAGGGATAAAGAAAAAGATGCCTACATTCTGGAATTCTTCTTGCCAGAAAGTAGGGAGTACACATTTCGTCGAAAGGCCAAGAAGCGCAGATTACTACATTGTTTTATTGGGCCAGGCAGATTTTTTTCACCACTTCAGGAGCATGATCATAGAGCAGATTCAAAACTTGGGATCCAATTTATAAGTTCAAAGTGGAGGCATAAAGTGATTAAAGCATTTTCTCGAAGGACCATGGAAAGTAAAATTAGTGGAAAGGATGGCGAAGCTACTTGGATCAGGGAGTTTCTTGCACCTTACTTTTATTTTTTGTTTTGTCAATATGTGATGCACTGAGGACACTGCATGATTTAAATGTGGGGTGTTGTACATTTTTTGTTGTGATTTGTTATGTTTAGTTTGCTTTATTGTTAGTAGTTTTAGCTTTTCTTGTTTGTGAGTTTCTTTTAAAAGTAGAACAAAGCAGAAAAATTTAATTAGAAATATTTGGACTCTTGTTGACGATGGATCTCCTAGACAGTTTTCTTGAAGGAAGTAAGTCTAGAGAAAATACCAAAGATATTTTTTGTTTTAAGTAGTGTAGTATTCCCCCTTGGTTTTTCTTTGGACCACGGTTCTTTTCTAAGGGTTTTTAATTGAACCGGGTGTAGGTAGTTTTTAATTTTTAGGAGTAGGAATCACATGGTTGAGGTCTTAATAGTAGCAATATCTCGAAATGTGCTAATGCCTTGAGAATAGTCAGTACTTTGGTTGTGACGCTTAGGCTCAATTTTTTGACTCCAGGATAAATACCTTAAATCAGGAATTCTTTTTAATAAGGAATCCTTAAGTGCTTTGACTGGATTGTCGTGATAAATCCAATCCTGAGTGAGTTATGTGCCAAGTGTGTGTGAGGTTTGTATGCTATTCTGTGCGTTGCATTTGATGTCTAGATCTTGCCCCGTGTGTGTGCAAAGCGAAATAGAAGTTTTGTTCAGTCTTGGAAGTGATATAGGCATTTCTTTGTTGAGCCATCTATATATATTTTACCCACCTAATTGTTATGTATCGTAGTTAACCTCGTTGAGCCTATAATCATGTTTCTTTGGCAACCACATTACAAGCCATATCCCTTTTGTTTGAATCGATCATCTATTTGAACCTTGTCACCTCTCGTAAGCACTGAAAAAGTGATGAAATATGGAAAAGTTAAAGTGTAGGGTGGTAGGTTGGTTTTTGAGGGAAATAATTGAAATAAGGAGAAAGGTGCACTGTTTGAAAAAGTAAGAGTCACTTGAGAAAAAAAAAAGAAGAAACAAAAATAAATAAAATAAACAGTTGTATTGTTGTGAAAGAAAAATATATGTGGTGACTCTTAATGTAATTGTGCTTAAAGAAGTATGGGGTAATAACATTGATGTGAAGGTGGAGTTTGGCTTAATATAAGTTTGAGGTTGAATGCGAAAGTATATGTATTAATGTGCTTAGGGAGGTGTAGTCACTCTTATATCCAAATGTATCCTACCCGTCCCGCAGCCTACATTACAACCAAATAAAGTCCTACTTGATCCTAGACTGAATGAGCTCGATTAGTAGAGTAGTACACTACGGGCAAGCCTATGGTGCATCTTTTGTGGCATATGAATATTTTTTCTGAGAGCGAGTGAATTCTTTCTATCTTGAGTTCCTAAGTGTTCTTAAATTTTATTGTGTGAGGAACTAGCTCTTTGATTTGGTGAGGGCACATGATTCATGAAGGAAAGGTAATCTTGTTGAACCTCTATGTCAGAGTAGTGAGTGGATTGTGAATAAATCATGGTATATGTGAGTCGACTATTAAGGCGAGGATGTCACACCTCTGTGATTGAAATGTTTTTAAAACAAATTCCTTGGTATAACATGTTAAGGGATTTTCTTAATAAGTTGTGTACATGAGTGTAGTTTGATTGCTCGAGGACGAGCAAATGTTGAAGTGTGGGGTATTTATGTGTGGCTAGAATACACGTTATATGCCTTACATTTTATGTGCTTTAATGATAAAAATACACTTTTTATGTGCATAATGGAGTCCATTTAATGTGTAGGTGAATTGGAGATGGAAACCAAGCTAAATGGCTGCAAATACGTCGAAAATACGCTCAAGGGACGAAGAGGAGTGGATCGGGCTATAGACGGGAATTTGAGCCTTAAGGCCAGACCCAGCCTGGCGTTACCCAGGCGCCATACCTCAAACGCCAGCCCCAACCTGGCATTATCCAGGCGCCAGGGCCCAAACGCCATCCCTGGCCAGGCGTTATCCAGGTGTTTGGCCTGTAACGCCTGGCCCCTGATCCGGTCAAAGCTGAGTTTTGAAGAGTTTTAAGTGTTTCCCAGTTGGAATAGAAGTCTCTTACACGTTTAGGGTTTGTCCTAAACATATAAATAGACACAAAAACACAACTTGAAGAGGAGGGAAGCCATTGAAGTGAAGAAAAACCTGTGGATTACTAATCAGTGAAGCAAACATTGATTTTTATAGCTTTTATTTATTATTCAGTAGTTCAATTATGCAAGTTATTTTAGAATTGATTCTTATGAATATGAGTAGCTAATTTTCTTAATCTAGGGTTTTGGTGGAACCCGTTGGGGGATAAACTTATTGTGATATTAATTTAATTTTTATTGGGGTATTAATCTTTATTTGTTCAACTACGTTCTTGTTGTAGTTTATTGAAGGGCCCTCAATTAGCTGTTCCTATTTATTATGTATCTACTTGAGAGAGTGCATATTTAGGTAGTTGTTTGAGCAACATCACTCCCGGAGTATAGACGAAATTCATAACCGAGGGTTTAGAAGTTGGATTAGAAATCAAGATACTTCGGGTGCAATCTAAAGTGAACAGTAATGCAATCTAGCTAGCGTAACTTGAGAGAGTTCGTCTAGTAAATTATCATAATTACTTGAGAGAGATTTATGGTAGATAGAGTGTTCATGATTGATAGAGACAACTAATCAAACTATAGGAAATATCCGAGAAGGAAGTTCACCAACATGGGAAACCATAGCCTTAGACCTTTAACATATTTGTTTACAACACATTGTTAGTAATTGTTATTTATTATTATTGTCAATAGAATTAGTAAAACATCACCAATTTATATTAAAAAGTCTTGAGAGAATTGATTGAGTAAAAGTTGCGTATTCTAAAGCCTTGATTGATACGTAAATTCCATGTGGGATCGACTTTGGGCATAATACCCCGGATTATATTAGCAATGCCCGCTTAGTCTTTTATAAGACATATTTGAGCGTGATCACTGAGTCACATGTATGATTCGAGAGCAGAATGACCCGGTATTTATGTGTATTTATACGGGGACCCGAGTCACAGGTATGATTCGCGAGCGGGGTAGCCCTAGTATTATGTATAACCTCGTCGCATGATCGATTCGCGAGCAGGGTAGATAGATGCATCTATGGTCTGAGCCGTTCGACCCTCGGCAGTGCACAATTTATTATTGTTGGTCCACATCGTTCGACCCTTGTTATTACTTGCGCATGACATTTACTGCGTATTTGCTGTGATTTTGCCTGATTACTGGCCTGAAATTTTAAGTTGTCAACTGAAATGACAGAGATTTAAAGTTATTAAAGATTTTTGGAAGAAGTTGTCCCTTCCGGTTGATTATTTGTTATTTGATCTAATCACCCATGTTGGTTAATTGATATTAATATGATGAAGATTTAAAGTGTTAAATGTGGAAAGAGTTGATAATATTTATTCCGAATTTTGATAAATTACCTATGATAATCATGCTTAGCGTCATACTTGAATATACTAAATTATCCTCTAGCAAGTTTCTAATTTGACCTCTCGTCACTACCTCGCTGAGGTTAGGCGGGCGACTTACTGAGTACACGTTGTTTTTGTACTCATGCTACACTTGCTGTGCATTTTTATTGCACATATACTTTCATAGCGATGTGGAGGATTTGGAGACTTAGGCGAGCTGCATCAACCGGAGGCAACCCGCAGCTTACAGAGTCTCCCTCGTACTGTATTACACTATTTTAATTTCCTTTCTCACTTGTATTTCGGACAAGCTTTATAGAAATTGTACAATTCTCAGAAATTGCTCATGTACTTGTGACATCGGGTTCTGGGAGGTGTTGGGATATTTTCTAAAAATGGAATATTCAAACCATTGTTTTACTTAACGAATTTTATTTAGTTAATATGTAATAAAGTGAAAGGAAATGATTTTTTTCATAAATGCTAAAGCGGGAAATTATTTCAGTTAATTAATGATTGGCTTGCTTGACGGTGGTGTCCGACACCATCACGACCTTTGTAGATTTTTGGTCGTCACAACATTGTATCAGAGCACTAGGTTCGTTATGTCTCACGAGTCATGAGCAAGTCTAGTAGAGTCTTGCGTATCGGTACGGAGATGTCTGTACATATCTTCGAGAGGCTACATGGCTGTTAGGAGTACTTCCCTTCTTTATTTCCTCATCGTGCGATTTGATTCCTTTAAGGTTTATGCCTATGCTTATTCCTACTCAATCTTCCGCGTCGCGAAGCGCTTGCTATGAATCGGGAATTTGAGAAATTGGAATGGTGCCATGGAGGCAGTGCGGGATGTTTCTCCCTGTGAAGTTGATTGAGGCTATTGTTGTTGCCCTGTGGAAGGATAATATGTTGTTTCAGCTTAGTGGCTGTGTTTCTGAGAGCGTTGATGTTATGCTCAGGTTGTGATGATGTTTACGATTGGTTATAGTGCGACGTCGATATGATGGTAGCACGCTTTCCCATATGTTAAGTCCTGATGAATGGTTTGAAGGGAGGTATTCTCAGAGTCTGATTTCGAGATTTCGGTATTTTAGTTCCGGCAGAGGAAAGGTGTTTGGATTATGAATGGTATGGTTGGGGTTGATAAAGCAGTAAGGCTTGGTGTTTTCAAGTAAGGTGGAGTATTCGCCTGTAATGTGTTGATCGAATGAAATGTGTTAAGTTCGTCAGTTCCATGGTTTCTTCGGGTGCATGGGGCCAGATTTTTGTGAAGAAGTATGGAAGAATGCGGTTGGAAAAGACCATGAGGTGCGGTGGTTCAGTACCAGGTAGGTGTTGATAATGAAGGCATCTAGAGAAAGGTGGTCTTCGGAGAGTTGGAAGTCGTGGTGATCTGTTGGTTCAAGAGCTACAGAGAATGATATTGAATTGAGGATAGGCGGTGGTTACATTTCTAGGAGGCCAGGTGTAAGAAGCGGAAGTCGAGCAGTCGCTAAGTAGGGGAGTCCCACCATCTGCAGCTGGGTTGCAGGATTGTGCTATCATAGGGTTGCGGGTTGTCAGCGTGTTGGAAAGTTATTATAGCTAATGGAAAGGAGTAGAATGGTAATTTTGCATGTAATTTGATAAATGTGTGCAAAAGTTGTTCATATCGGACCAGGGTTAGGCTTTGAAAGATTCAGAATTTATGCTTAAGGAATAGGCGAGTTGTAAGGGTAGCGACTCAGTCACGTGTTTCATTAAAAAGGGTGCTCATGTGCTAGAAGAGCCTCGAAGTTGATTGTATTAGGGCTAGTCAGAGTGGGTGACTCTCAATAATGGTCCTAGTGAATTCAAAAGTTAAGGATGCGGCGTTTAAGGGTTTCAGGCAGCAGTATGATCGAGGATTTAGCTTATGCAGCATAATTCCTAAGAAAAGGAAAGGGGACGGGGTTCTATGATATGTTTCAGCATGAAGGATAGTATTGGAGGAGTGAGAGTAATAAACTCCCGATTGTAGAAAGATTATCAGGAGGCTATGAGATGGGTTGCGGGATTTAGGCAGCTTAGTCTCGTGAATCAAGGTCACTCGGGATGAATGAGGGTTGAGTTTGCTACGGGTTGACGGAAGTTACTATTATTCCTGAGGCAATTGAAGATGATTAAAAAGAAGATAGATTGATTAGCCATGGTCGAAATGGTACATTTACGGCAGTGACCAGTTCTTTTAATGTGATTAAGTTATGCATGTGGTTTGTTCCGGTGTATGCGAGGCATGTCCGCCGTCGAAATAGATTTTTATTTGTAAGCATTCAGCTATTATGGCCGTCAGGTGTAGGCGGGTCCCGGAAGGGTTATGGTTGTATAGACTACTACTTAAGGATTTGTATGTTGGGTGATGGTGAGAATTCACTCGTGTGTTGAGAGGGGACTCTTGAATTGAGTTAAGTAAAAGGTTTCTATATGATGAAGTGATCACCCTATTAGTAGTTCAGGAGTTATGGTGGAATTCTGGCACTATCTCATATTGGCATGTTAGGTGCAGTAAAATGTGTGTAACTGGGAGTAAGAATCGAGATTGCAGTTCGATGTTAACAAGGATGTCATGAGCTCGGATGAGCAAGAAAAAGTGATTTGAAAGTTCAGAGTGAGCTGGTGTTATCTTCAGTGTCACCTTAGATCGATATTCGGCGGGAGGATCTTTGTACCATGGTCATAGGTTCTTGATGTGTTTTGCAGTCTTAGTGTGGTCGGTGATGCGGGTGTGCAGACTTGTTACTTGGTGTGGAAGGTTGTGGGAGCGTAACCACGAGAAAATTGTATAAGTGTGACATGTATTCACTTAATGGATTGAAGATTTGGACTGAGTATAAAGAAGTGCAAGATTGCTTATTTGAGAATTTATGCCTGGAAGGCGTTCAGTTCATTTGGTTGTGGATTGTGGGGTGTTTGTCTCGACTATGATGGTTGTTCTTGCGTATTGTAAGAGGAAGTGGGTTAATATGGACCCAGGTAAGGCTATTAGCCTAGTTTGGTGTGAGCAAGGTAGATTCGATGTTTGTGGATGGATTTAAATATGATTATGGGCTTCATGTGAGGCAGATATGTTCATTTCAGTATAACGCTCCTCAAGGAGGGGTGTTGGGATATTGGGTGTTGTCCCGTATTTTTCAAATTCAGGTAATAATATGATTATGTCGTGTGAGTTGTGGAACGACTTGATAATTTCTTATGTGTTAAGATCTCCGCATAGTGATGATGTTATGTGAGCAGGATAGCTCTTGAGATCCAGAGTATATGTATGTATCGCACCTCAGTTGTGCTTGAGTTTTGTAAGCATATGGCTTTATCAGTCTCCCCAGGATGGTATTATGCACTTGGCGTGCTTATGATCGATATTCAGTAATTTGTAATAGTGAGCAAATCAGCTCCGTGTATAACTTCTTATGTAAATTTTATGATGGGATCGGGTGGCACGCCGCCACGGGTATGTTATTGGGATCGGGTTGCACCCTGCAACAGTGTGATGATGAGTAAGGTACCTATTATTATTTTCTTATGTTTACTCCCTATTTTCTGAGAGAAGTTCCTATTAGTTGCGTGAGTTGAATAGTCCCTTCCTAAGTCGTTTCTTATTATCATGCTCGAGTTATGGCCTATTGGCGCGATGTGGTAATCATGTGAGCTTGTTGGTCATGTTGGGGTGATTTGTTGTCTGAGCAGTTCATACTGGATGAGACGAGATTATCGGATCAGGGATCAGTGCGATAAGGTTATGTGAAGTGTATATTAAAGAACAACTACCAACGGTTGGTTCATAATGAGGTGATGATTCTAGTGAAGATGAGATATTCAATGATTTGTTAGCTCTGCAGTTGTTTTTGAGTTTCTACCCATCTCCTCCGTTGTGGTGGTATCGCCAGCATTATAGCAGGATGTATATATATATATATATATATATATATGTCATGAGGTGCCTTGGGAGCATCGGATTCATGGAATTTTGGGCAATTAAGGTTCAGGGAACGTCATTGTGGTTAGATGATGAATTTTGTGGTGCATGGTGCTAATTCAACAAAGGTATGCAGTCATGTTATAGATATCGTGTGGTAGTTGATACGGTCTTTATACATTGGAACTAGGCCTGGCAGAGAAATTTCAAGTGTTGGAATTGGATTCTGAGCTTATTATATGGATAAAGAATAAATCTTAAGGTTTGATCAAGCTAATGTACTCAACTGGGTTGTGGTAGCACGGGCAGGTGCACGAGGTGTTAAACAGTGATTTCAGATAACTCCAAAGCAGTTCTTAGCACGTTCGAGGACGAACGTCGGTTTAACTAGGGGAGAATGTAACGAACCGATCGGTCGTTTTGAGCTCTAGCACGTCGTTCAGCGGTTTGAAGTCATGAGCGGCTCCATTTCAGGTATTATGACTTGTAGGTGTGGTCGGAATTGAATTTCGGAAAGTTTAGCATTGATTTGGAAAGAAAATTCTCATTTCAGAAGCCTTAACTTGGAAGAGTCAAGTAAGACTGGAATTTTGAGGAAACGACCTCCGAATCAGGTTTTGAAGGTCAGCAGCTTCGTATGATGATTTCAGACTTAGGCTTATGTTCGGATCGGGTTTTGGATAACCCGAGAGCATTTCAGCGTATATTGTGAAAGTCAGCATTTTTGAAGGAATTTCCTAAGTTTGGCTTGAAGCGCATTTCAGTGTTTGATGTACGTTTGGGATTCCGAGTCTAGGAATAGCTTCATATGGTGATTCTGGAGTTGGAAGCGCGATCGGAAGTGAATTCGGATGTCCGGAGGTCATTTTGAAGTCATTTGGCTAAAGATAGAAATTTGAAGATTTTTGAGAAATCCGACTGGAAGTGGAAATTTTGATATCGGGGTCAGAATGCGATTCCAGAAGTTGGAGCAGGTCCGTAATATCGAATATGAATTGTGTGAAAAATTTGAGGTCAATCAGACGTGATTTGATAGGTTTCGGCATCAAATGTGGAACTTTGAAAGTTTTAAGTTCGTTAAGCTTGAATCGGGTTGCGATTAGTGATTTTGGTGTTGTTTGATGTGATTTCAAGGCTCGACTAAGTTCGAATGAGGTATTGGGACTGGTTGGTAGTTTTGGTTGAGGTCTCGGGGGCCTCGGGCGTGTTTCGGATGCTCAACGGGTCGATTCTTGCCTTGCGAGGATTGTTGGTTACAGGTGTAAGTGCAGCAGGTTTTTACTCTATGCGATCGCGTGAGTGGGTATGCGATCGCATAGAAGGATTTGGAGGCTGCTTGGATTTGGCCTATGCGATCTGATGGCAGTGTATGCGATCACATAGAGGAAGATTTGGAGCCCTAGCAATTTTCTTATGCGATCGCGGGGAGTTGTTTGCGATCGCATAGAAGGATTTATGAAGGCTACTGGGTTGTCCTATACGATCGCAGGGTCTTGTATACAATCGCACAGAGGAAATTTTGGGGGCTTTTGAGATTGGCTTATGCGATCGCGTGAAGGGTAGTGCGATCGCATAGAAGGGGTCGTCTGGCAGAATGTTTATAACCGTGATTTTTGGCCATTTCCTCACTATTGCATCTTGGCATGGCGATTCTGGGAGGCTTCAAAGGGGGATTTTAATCATGCATTACAATGTAAGTAAATTTCTCCCGTTTTTAAGTTAAATACAAGATTAAATGCATGGATTAGAAATGGAAATTAGTAGGAGAATTGGGATTTTTTAGGAAAGACCTAAAAATGGTAATTTGGATTTTTAGCCACGAATTTGAGCATGGAATTTAGAGTAAATTGTATATTTGAACTAGTGGAGCTACGGGTAGAATATATCTTCGAGAAATTTCGGATTCCGGGCACGTGGGCCCGAGGGCATTTTGGTCATTTCACTGAGCAGAGTTGGGAAATTATATAATTTGGAATTGTTGCATATACTAGAGTATATTTTCATTGGTTTGTCGTTGTTTGGATAGTTTCAGAGCATTGTGAAACGTTTGGAGTCATCGGAAGGGCTTGGAGGCCGGATATAGAATTTTGGAGCGAGCTAAGTCTCCTTTCTAACTTTGTGAGGGGGAATTGTCCCCTTAGGTGAATTATTTAAGTATGTGCTATTATCTTCGTGGGGATACATACGCACGAGGTGACAGGAGTTCGTGCGTAGCTACTATTATGCCATGTCCGGGTAATCTAGGACCGACTAGCATGCCTTACGTGTTGTACATGTGATCCTGTCCCTAATATTAGGTTGTAAATGCTATCAAATCGGTAATTGATTTCCTAAGATGACTAGAGTGTACCTTTCATAATTATTTAGCATGAGAATTGACTCCTCCGTGGATAATTGTATACCTGATAGCATTACGTTATGAGATATTATTAAACTTGGCATCTAAGTTTCAAATAAAAATTTAAAAGCTATACTTCATGTTCCTTTAAGAAGAATTTTACCACTTTCCTGAGAAAAAATGCTTTCTTCATAAAAATGCGGAATTTGTTATGTGAATATGTGTTACTTTGGGTGCCTGAGTCGCATGTATGATTCGCGAGAAGGATGACCTAATATTTATGTATATTTATATGGGGACCCGAGTTGAAGGTATGATTCGTGAGCGGGGTAGCCCTAGTATTATGTATAATCGTGTCGCATGATCGATTCGGCAGCGGGGCAGATAGATGCATCTATGGTTTGAGCCGTTCGACCCTCGGAAGTGCACAATTTATTATTGTTGGTATGCGTCGTTCGACCCTCGGTATTTCTTGTGCATGACATTTACTGCGTATTTGCTGTGATTTTTCCTGATTACTGGCCTGATATTTTAAGTTGTCAACTGAAATG
The DNA here is from genome assembly GCA_005239505.1 of Nicotiana paniculata. NCBI lineage: Eukaryota > Viridiplantae > Streptophyta > Magnoliopsida > Solanales > Solanaceae > Nicotiana > Nicotiana paniculata. Next base: position 12,370 of record ML362033.1, read on the forward strand.
ACAGAGATTTAAAGTTATTAATGATTTTGGGAAGAATTTGTCCCTTCAGGTTGATTATTTGTTATTTTATCAAATCACCCATGTTGATTAATTGATATTAATATGATGAAGATTTGAAGTGTTAAATGTGGTAAGAGTTGATAATATTTATTCCCGATTTTAATAAATTGCCTATGATAATCATGCTTAGCGTCATACTTGAATATACTAAATTAACCTATAGCAAGTGTCTAATTTGACCTCTCGTCACTACTTCTCTGAGGTTAGGTGGGCGACTTACTGAGTACACGTCGTTTTTGTACTCATGCTACACCTTTTGTGCATTTTTATTGCACAGATACTTTCATAGCGATGTGGAGGATTTGGAGACTTAGGCGAGCTGCATCAACTGGAGGCGACCCGTAACTGACAGAGTCTCCCTCGTACTGTATTACATTATTTTAATTTCCTTGTCCACTTGTATTTCGGACAAGCTTTGTAGAAATTGTAAAATTCTCAGAAATTGCTCATGTACTTGTAACACCGGGTTCTGGGAGGTGTTGGGATATATTTGCTAAAAATGGAATATTCAAATCATTGTTTTACTTAACGGATTTTATTTAGTTAATATGTAATAAAGTGAAAGGAAATGATTTTTTTTCATAAATGATAAAGTAGGAAATTATTTCAATAAATTAATGATTGGCTTGCCTGACGGTGATGTCCGGTGCCATCACGACCTTTGTAGATTTTGGGTCGTGACACTGTTTATGAACCAAAGAAAACAATAAATGAGTATATAGGAGAGGACTCCAGGAATCTGCTGACGTCGGCAGATCTACCTCGGGTCTCCTGCGCAAAAGTCAGCTACTATCTCGGAATCAGCTTGTACCGATACCTGGATCTACACAGAAAGTTTAGAGTGTAGTATCAGTACAACCGACTCCATGTACTGGTAAGTGTCGAGCCTAACCTCGGCGAAGTAGTGACGAGGCTAGGTCAAGATACCCACATATAGCTTGAACAATATAATCATGCTAATGGCAACAACATTAAATAAAGAAATAAATCAGAAAATGATGGGAAGGGACATACAGTGGGGGATTACAATATAAGAAGTGAGAACAACGAAAAGGAAAAATTAAACGGAAATCCTCAAACGAATTAAGCAATTAAAACAACAAAGGAAAACTGCACGGCATCACCCTTCGTGCTTTTACTCTCAACCTCACCAAATAAATAAAATTGAACGGCACAACATCACCCTTCGTGCATTAAGCCCCTCATAATATATACGGCATCACCCTTCGTGCTTTATCACTCACAAATCATGGCACAACATCACCCTTCGTGCGTTAACACTCACATGTCATGGCACGACATGACCCTTGGTGCTTTACACTCTTCCCCACGATATAAATAATGCATGCACGGCATCATCCTTCATGCTTTACACTCCACCTCACAACTCACATAATCAATAACAACAGATAAGTAGAAGTTTCACAAAGAAGCCAGTACTTTATCAATGATTAATATCACAATATGAATCTCAACCTTGAACCAATACTCAAAAGTTACCAAATCTTAGTGAAACCAGATATAAGTCACCTAACATCTTTAATAACAACACTAAGCATGGATAGTAGGATTAAGGTTTTACAAAGAATAGAATTTCACTCGCATGCTATGACTCAACAAAAACGCATAGATGCTCTTCACCTCACCTATACATCGTATTTAATAACTAAACACGTAGCAATTAAACACATAATACCTATTCCTTCAAGCCAAAGTTAGACACGACACTTACTTCGATTCGCAGGCCATTCACTGCTCAAGTACCACTTTTCCCTTAGAATTCACCTCCAACCCACTCGTATCTAGTCACAATTAGCTTAATACCATCAATTATCGCCAAAGGAATCAACTTTACCGAGTAATTATAGATTTCCCGAATTTTCCCCAAAAAAGTCAAAAATCGACCTCGGACCTGCTTGGTCCAAACTCGAGGTTCGGACCAAAATCCATTTACCCATTCACCCTCGAGCCTGAATATATAATTAGTTCTAGAATCCGACCACAAATCGAGGTCTAAATTCCCAAATTTACAAAATCTCTAATTTCTACCCTTAAAGAACAAGATTTAGAACTAGAAATCTAATGGGTGTTGATGGAAATTGAAAGAAATGAGTTTAAGAACACGAACCTATGATTTGGTGTTGAATTCCCACTTCAAAAATCACCCAAGGTTGAGTTCTAGTGAAGAAAATATAAAATTTTGAACAAATCCCGTCTTTGAAGTCTGTTTTAAAACACTGGACAGGCCTTCACCGCGTTCACGAGAAGCCTGTCGCGATTGCGAAGCTATGGCCCTATTGGCCTATGCATTCGTGAAGGAATACTCCCCCTAAGCCTCTGCGTTCGCGAGACACGTGCCGCGTTCACGTAGAAGGTTACTGATCCCTTCCCCCAGGTCCCCTGTTCTCCGCGTTCGCGATAGACAGGTCGAGTTCGGAAGGGTAAAGCCCCCCGCTGCTCCGCGTTCGCGACCAGTAGGAAATGATCTGACTTAAAACGGGGGGAAAAGATCTGGGCCATTGGATCATTTGATCAACGACCCTGATAAATCGGGGTTTTACTTATTTTACAAAAACAATTTAAGGAAAATATGGGGACTGCTGGATCTATGTGATCCAAAGGCTGAGATAATTTCTGATAGTGGGTCATATTAAATGGAAAATAGGGATAATTTTGTGATCGTTGATGATTTGATCAACAGCTCAGATCGGCTGTGTTTGTTTTGTTAGTGGGATTAGCGGGTGACGTGTCAAACGCTGATTGGTGCAAATAGAGTTACTTGGATCGCCAAGTTGGAAGGGGAGGTGGTGTTTGGACCTGGTTGTTTTTCGGATTGGGGTGTAAATTTGGGCTAAAGTAATTTAATAAATAGCCATTTTGTACTTGGTTAGAAAATTACAATTGTAGACTTTTGGTTTTAAAACCCCCGTTTAAGATAAATTTAGATCAACTTAACAATTTAAAAAATGTGGTTCAATTATAATTACTATATGTTACTAATTATTTTAATTAATTATCTATAATGACACAAATTTCAAATTGTAGCACTAATTTCAAAATATTAATAAAGTAATCTAATTTACTGGAAATTAAATAGTATTTTGTTAAATTGTAAACCTATGTAATGTATGCACAAAATTTATTTTATAGTAGTAAATATATTTGTAATTACAAAAAATTAGTAATATGTAATTAATTTTGAAACTAATATTTAATTAATTTATAAAAAATAAATAATCATTAATTAAAAATACTTTTAAAATATTTATTGTAAATTGTTAAGCATGAATAAATTAATTCTAAAAGGGAGGGTCAAAATTGGCCGTCAAAATCTGCCCCTCTTTGGCCGGAGATGTTGAAAGAGTTTTCGGGAAGAAATTGAACCAAAGCCAATTTTGTCCCGACTTTCAGCACGCGTTGCAATAATGGCATAAAAATTGTGAATTCCGGAAGAATCTAGGTAAGTTTGGGAATATTGTGCTGAATTCTGGCTTTTAATTGCTTACATACCTCGGGCTTATCGAGGATCATGGCGCATGTAGTTCTGGAGTTGGGACTTTAGGGAAGCGACACTCATTGGAATTGCCCCAGTATCGTATTGCGATGGTACAGCGAGACATAATATTGGTCACTTGCGATGGATTGAACTTTGTGTCCTGATTTGAATGATTCGAAATTTTGTGCTCGCGAGTAGTTTTGAGCCGGGATCTTGAGCCCGCTACTGGGTTGGCTGTCTCCATAGCATTGTAGTTCGGTCTGCTGCTAAGAAGTAGTTCCACGCTCCAGTGTTTGTTCCTACAAAATAAATGAAATACACACATACCAACATATTGTAATGCAGAATATATTCAGATGCAGCGTAAATGATGCATGAATGATGATGCATGGCTGCCGGTTTGGGATTTGGATGATGGGATACTTGATCCCTACTCAGTTTGTTAGCCAGGCTAGGTATTGTTCGGCAGCGGTCGGAACATTTGAAAAAAAATTCCGGTTGTTGGGAGAGTTTGATTGGTAAAGGCGTCTCCGCTTGCTGGGAGAGCTTCGCACTGAGAAATGTCTCCGCTTGTTGGGAGAGCTTAAATTGCAGGGTGCATATCCTCTTAATAAGAGAGCTTTGCACTGAAATGTAAAGTAGTCTCTACTTGGGAGCGACTGAAATAATGCCTAGAGCAGCACAAGCAAAACGTTAAAACATTCAAGGTGACATTCTTGGTTGACCATTCTCCTTGGACTTGGTGGATCAGCAAATCAAAATCTCCTACGACCAAAAGTTCTTTGATGTTCATGTCAATTGCCATTCTGATTCCAAGGATACGTGCCTCGTATTCAGCCATATTATTAGTACACGGGAATCGTATCTTTGCCGATGCTGGATAGTGTTGTCCAGATTCTACAATCAGGACTACCCCAATCCCGAATCCTTTAAATATTGCTTCTCCATCAAAAAACATCCCCCATCCAGGGTATGATTCTGCGATGTCTTCCCCGACAAATAGTACTTCTTCATCGGGGAAATACATTGTAAGCGGTTCGTAATCCTAATCTAATGGATTCTCGACGAGGTGGTGGGCTAAATCTTGTCCATTGATATCCTTCTGGGTTATGTACGCTGTCAAATTCGTTGAGGAGAAATTTCCACTTAGATAACTTCCCGGTAGGCATTGGCTTCTGAAAACTGTACTTGGCTGGGTCGATTTGAGATATCAGGTGTGTGGTGTATGCTGACATGTAATGCCTTAGCTTATGAGCAATCAAGGTCAGAGCATAACAAGTGCGTTCTATCAAAGTATACTTGGCCTCGCATGGTGTGAACTTCTCGCTTAAGTAGTAGATGGCCTGCTATTTTCTCCCAATTTGTCATGTTTCCCCGACACACATCCGAAGGCATTGTCCAAGACTGAAAAATAGAGCAACAAGTTTCCCTGGTTCAAGGGGAACCAACACTGGTGGGTTTGAAAGATACTCTTTGATTCTGTCGAAGGCATTCTGGCATTCCTCCGTCCGTTCTGTGGCAGCATCCTTCTTTAACAGTTTGAAGATGAATTCACAGATTACTGTGGACTGGACTATGAAGCGACAAGATTAATTCAATATTCCCAAAAAACTCATGACATCTTTCTTTCTCTTTGGTGGTGGTAATTCTTGGGTGGCCTTGATTTTTGATGGATCCAGTTCTATCATTTTCCTGCTTACGATAAAACCCAATAGTTTTATAGCAGGGACTCCGAACACGCACTTTTCTGGATTCAGCTTCAAACTTTACCTTCACAGGCGTTTGAAAAATTTCCTCAAGTCTTCCAAGTGTTGTGAACTCTTTCAAGATTTTATGACGACATCATCCATATACACTTCGATCTCCTTATGAATCATGTTGTGAAAGAGGGTTGTCATGGCCCTTATGCAGGTGGCACCGATTTTCTTGAGAACGAACATCATGACCCTGTAATAGTATCCCAAGGAGTGGTGAAGTAATCTCCTCTTCGTCTTCCTCGTGCATTAGGATTATATGGTATCTAACGAAACAATCGAAAAAAACTAAATTTCATGCTTCGCACAATTGTCGATAATAATGTGAACATTTGGTAAGGGAAAATCATCCTTTGGACTATCTTTGTTGAGATCTCGATAATCCATACATATATGATATGTGATTCCTTTTTGGGCATTGGGACGATGTTTGCCAACCAAGTCGGGTAATTGTTGACCCTTACTACATTTGCCACTATTTGTTTGATCACCTTTTCTTTTATCCTCACACTTAAATCAGGTTTGAATTTCCTGGGCTTCTGCTTGACCGGTGATCTGGTAGGGTTGGGTATTCGATACTAGACAATTCGGTGCTTAATCCTGGCATGTCATCATAGGACCACGCAAAAATGTCGACGTATTGTTGGAGGATCTCAATCATTTATCCTTCTGCTCGGCTTCTAGGTGAATGTTGATTCTGGTTTCTTTCACGTCTTCTTCGCTTCAAAGGTTTACTACTTTCGTTTCCTTAAGGTTGGGCTTCTTCTAGCTCTCCAGTTGTTCGATCTCATGTGAAAGATTTTCTAGCATTATACTCTAATCATATTCCTCTTAATTCAGATCATGGCGCTCAGTGGTTTCGTTACATGTCATAATCGCGGAACATAGTTTTTTATCCGTTTGAATACTGAAAAGAAAAGCTAGGTATAAATAAAGAAATAAAATAGAGTTGTGATACTTAAGAAAAAGATTCTTTTTATTTCATCAAAAGGGAACGTCTTAAGCATTCACAAGAGGTGAATGACAAAAAGGTACAGACACAGTACATGCCTTAATTAACCGTGTTCTTTCAAAAGAAAACTTGTACAGTTACATACTGCCAAGGCTCATGGCGAACCAAAGATAGACTGGATTTCCAATTCTACAGCTATTCCCCTAGTTTGGCATCCTTGATAGTCCGTGTCTTGATGTCAGTTCTTTAGCAATATTCTTCAATCATATTCACGAATAGATTTCTCATCCTTTTGATGATATCATCTTCTGGCGTTGAACTCTGTCCCGGACTTGAAACATGCTCTTGCACAAAAACCTTTTTCCCGGAGCTAACGGTGCGAGTTTTCCCTTCTGGGGGCTGATATCCTATGCCAGCCCTTCCTTCTGCCCATTGTGCTCAATTGGTTCTATGATCCCATCTGACTTGGCTCCCAACCTTGTTCCTTGCCTGTATCCATATTTCATCATCTCCCTCATGGCCATCTTGGACATGTACGACATTTGCATTCGAAGATTCTGTTCAGCCTTCTCCTCTTCTAGTTCCTCAATGAATGGGATTGCATACTCCAAATAGGCGAAGTGACCCCACTCACCATGGACCACGTTCTTTTAGCATCCCCACTCGAATATTATGCATTGGTGCAAGGTAGACGACACGACCCTTGCCATATGTATCGAAGGCCTGCCCAATAGCAAATTGTAAGAAGAGGAAATGTCCATCACCTGAAATAATACTGGAAAGTCGACGACCCAATCTGCAAGGCTAGATAAATTTCCCCAATCACATCCTTTTACGAACCGTCAAAGGCCTTTACCCTGACGTGGCTTTCCTTGATTTCCCTCAAATTAATTCCCAACTCCCGCATGATTCAGAGCGGGAAAATTTTGATTCCTAATCCCCCGTCGACCAGCACTCAAGATACCACTTTGTCCCCACACCTTGTTGTGACTTGCGCCCTCGATAGGAAGTTTGTCTCTTCTAAAAGTTATCATATTTGCTACTACCATTTCCTCAATTGTTGTGGCCAATGCCTCGTTGGTGGTGTTACTTGGTACACTTACCCCTCTTATTACTTTCAACAGAGTGTCCTTGTGGTTGTTAGAGCTCATCAATAAATCCATGATGGATATCTGCGCTGGAGTTTTCTTTAATTGTTCTTCCATAGAATACTCTTTGCTCGACATCTTTTTCCAATATTCCACGGCTTCTGGGTCTGTTATGTTCCTCCTTGGAATTTTTTCTCTCCCCGGGTTTCCTCGATTGACATCTTCAGGGGTGTAGCATCTCCTATACATAGTCATACCATGGGCTGCAGCAGATTCTGTCATTTTGGCTTTTCCCTTTTGGTGATAGTTCCATGGGACAATTTTGTATTCTCGATCTTCTTCACCTTGAGTAGCATCGACTAGTTGATGCGGATAAGTTTGAACTGTCAAGGTAGGCTTTAGTTTTCCTATAATGATATGAGCCTTTTGAAGAGGGATCCTTGCGCTTCTGCATTGCCGATAGTGACAATTGTTCCCTTCAGGTCATATTCTTCATCTAGTGTGATCATGTTGCTCCCTGGTTTTGATGATTTGGCAATAGGTTGTGATTCACATTAGGTAGTGTTGGAATGCACCGAATGGCTCCGATCTTGATCACGGTTTTGATTTCATTTTCAACTTGAAACACTCTTCAGTATCGTGCCCTGGTAGATTGGAATGATACATGCATCTCTTAGTGGCATCAAAATATTTGGAGGGATGTTCAGGAACACTTCCCTCAGTTGGGTGTATCAATCCTGCTCTTCTCAATCTTTTGAGCAATTGGGCTAGAGGCTCAGTAATCGGGGTATAAGTTCTGGAACCCCTTTCTTCGATGTTGTGACGAGGATGTGGTGCATACACTAATCGGTTTTTGTGAGTAGTGGTTTGGACATGAGCATATGGTCGTTGTTGATTTTGGTTGTTGTTGGATCGAGGAGGGTTGTGTTGTGGTTGAGGGTGGTAATATGGTTGGGTATTATAGGGTGGAGCATAGGTGGGTGGTGGTGATTGGTTATTGGGGAGTATGAGGTGCTTCTAGGAGATGGATTAGTTTGATAGTAGGGGATGACTAATGAGACCTCTTCTTTCTTTTTCTTTCCGTTACTAATCAATCCTGACTAGATGGCCTTGCTGGCCAGTTGCAGTGCTTCCATAGGTTGCACCTTACCAGATTTTATGCCCTCCTCTAGGAAATCTCCCATCTTAACCAGCTCAGGGAATTCTTGACCCATCATTCCCATAATCTGTTCAAAGTATATTCCTTCCTAGTCTCGGAAGAAGTACTTGGTTTGTTCACCATCGTCTAGTGGCGGTTGCGTCCTGTCATCTTTCATCCTCCATCGTCGTGCATATTCTTGAAACAACTCAGATGGTTGTTTCTACAGGTTCACTAGTGCAAATCGATCAGGAGTGATATCTGTATTGAATCAAAAATGGTTCATGAAGTCCTCCACCATATCTTGCCAAGTTCTCCAATTTCACGGGTCCTGTCGGGTATACCAGGTGAGTGCTTCTCCCGTCAGACTCTTTATAAACAATTTCATCCTCAATTTCTCATTTCTCCCCACTCCGACAAACTTTTCGCAATAAGCCCTTAAATGTGCATGAGGGTCCCCTGTCCCATCAAAAGTATTGAACTTTGGGGGTTTGTACCCTATTGGCATATCTACATCTGGGTGAATACACATGTACTCATAATCTAGGTTTTCACTTCCTCGGGCAACTTGGAGACTCTTCTTTTTCCTTCTTAACATTTGCAACTGCTCAGATACTAACTCTCCTTCCTTACGCCTGGCATCTCTCTCCATCTCAACGTACTCATAGATCTCATATGGAACACTAACCGTGACGGGTGCAGTAAAGTTAGGTTCGGTAATGACATATACAGGTGTAACATACAGCTTGTGAGTAGCGCATGTGCCACATGTATGTGCTGGTTGGTGGTGAAAGTGACTCTGTCACGAGGAATAGTAGTTGCATTAGTGGTAATCGGCGTGTTTTTTTATGTTTGAGGATATTGCGGTACGTAGGGGGTGTGAATAGGAAGGTTCTGTGGGTTAGCAGGAGTTACTGAAGGTATCACTTGAGTAGTGGGGGTTGAGGTTAGAGTGTTGTTATTTTGGCCTGAGGTTAAAGGAAAATGATGTGGAAGTGAATCTAAAGAAGGGAATCTAGGTGGTTGAGGAAGTGTTGTCACCGCCAGGTGCGCCAATTCTCTTATATGCTATACCTCTCCTCTTAAGGATTCCATTTCTTGGGCCATCCTGGCCACATGCTCATCATTCTTAGTACTATCTTTCTCCACCGATCGCCCCCACCTGCCGGCTACGACTAGAGCATGTTCAACTAGCTCTTCTCCAACTGACATCTTTCCTTAAGACCTTAGATTCTACGGTGGCTCCGCCACTTTTAGTCGACGCAAACTAACTTTATTTTCTTCTTAAAAGGTTAATAATAAAGCAAAAGAAAAATAAGAAGAAAGAAACGAAAAAGAGTAAGAGTCAGTTTCTTCATTTATGCGATCAAGAAATCACATAGAGAATATAATTCGTACATTACATCTAGCGCGTTCCTAGAATTTGCGAGGACCTCTCATTGCCGGAGGTAGGTATAATTCACGGATGTTTGACAGACATTTAGACTTGACACATTTAGATCCGAAGTGATTTGTTTTCATTGATAATTTGGATTGATACAAGCGGGAACAAGGATTGCGTCACAAAGTTGCATCGGCTTAGAATTGCCCTTTTGTGAAGTAAACGAGAGAACTAGGGATAAAGGTAAAGTAGGGAAATGAGGGGAAATCAACTAACCCTAATAACCATCCCCTAAGTCACTTCCTGTGCCCTTCTCTTCTTCTGGCTCCTCTTCCGGATCCTCCTCCGGGTCTTCCTCAAACTCTTCCTCGTCATCATTAAATTTAGACTCTTCTTCTGGATCTTCTTTTAGTTCTGTGCTTGACTCTATTTGAATGAATTCTATTATTCGATCATCCTCTTCAACCGTTGGAAACATATGGTCAATAGATCCTAGGACCACCTGACGATACATTGATATGGTCACAATATAGTGTGGTAGCATCTCATGGTAAATCTTCAAAGCAACCACCGCATCCTCCAACCAAGCTATACCTTTTCTCTTCGGGTGGGTCAGTTCTTTTTCTTCGTTCCAGACGTAGTACTCGGGGGTGCACCATGAATTTTGACCCATAGGCATTGTTACCAGGTCACTCCACTCTTCTTGCAGTTTCCTTATCATGGGAATTGGGCTCTGGCCATTGTAGTCATCCTTGTACAACGTTGTTCTTGTCCACAACAACACATCTTGGATCATACCAAATTGTGTGAGGACCCTTAGAGGTGAGTACGACTGAATGCCTTCTAATCCAATCAACTCAATGAAGTACCTTTAGGGAGTCCTCAATATTTATCTTCCACCTAACTAAGAGAGTTTCCAGCTGATCCATCCTCATGTCAGATTGGTCAGTGTTTCCCTCCATTCTTCTATCCCGTGTGGGGAAATCTAATGCCTTATTCTCTCATTGTGGCTGCAGATCATATTATTGTCAGCTACTAAGTAGTCAATAGTACCCTCCCTTGGGAAAAAGTGTTCAGTAGCCCAAATTTGCAGCAACAAGTTGCATCCTTTAAAGTGGTCATATCCCCATGCACATGCGGGTAAGGGTCTAAGTATTTCGCCTAACACCATCGGCACTAGAGTAGCTTGAAGATTGCCGCGGTAGGTTGCCAGGACCACTGGTAACATGTTGATGTTGATGCGGTCGCTTCGCTGTGAGAAGAGAAATAATCCTAACTGTGACATTACAAAAGTTATTGCTCTAAGGCTCTCCCATGTCGCCTGGTCACATAGGAATTCCCGTTAATACCACCCGTAGCTTTCTCGATGCCTAAAACTGTCGAACATTTGGTCGAGGCTCACACACCCGTCCTCGATACTTCTGAAAAATCGTCTCAATAATTGCTTCAACCTAAGCTGCATAGCTCCCATTATGCTAAAATGACCAAACCCTCAAACTTAAATATTCTGCCCAGTCCTCTTCTCTTTTGCGAACAATGAGACGCTTCTACGACGACGAAGACCGTTTCTGCAGAATAAGCTGAAAAATGGGTATTCGCACATGCGGAAATAATCCGCTTAAACGCAATAGCAGGTGCGACCACTAAACGCTCATCTGCATATAAGAATTCTTCTGCGCCCAAGGATTTCGCCTCTACACATATGCAGGTGCGCCACTTCCTCCACATCTGTGATGATCTCGAGCCAAGCCTGTTTTTGCTTCTGTAACCAATTGTCCGCATCATGGACTCGCATCTGCATCCATTCTTCCACACATGCAAAAGCACCAGAATCAACATACCTTCAGCGATGCAACATGAGAAGAAATTGATCTGAACCTCATGAAAAACTCACCCGCGCCACTCGAGACCCCGTCCTATTATACCAACAAGTCCCTTAACATAACACGGACCTACTCAAGGCCTCAGATTACACATAACAACATCGAATCGACGAATCTCACCTCAATTTAAACTTGAATGGACTTTGAAGTTTCAACTTCCAAAACTCACACTGAAATATATCACATCAACCCATAATGAACTCAAAATTTGCACACAAGTCCCATATAACATATCGAAGATATTCCAATTTTCGAAACCACAACCCGAATTTGATGTCCCCAAAGTTAAATTCCGGTCAAACTTATGAACTTTCCAAACCTTCAAATTTCTAACTTTAGCCAATTAGTGTCGAATATTTCTAGAAATTTCCAATTGCAATTAGGTATACGCCCGAGTTCAAAATCACCATCCGGACCTAAGGAACAATCAAAACTCCAATCCGAGTTCAAATACTAAAAATTTAAATTGGGTTAACTATTCTAACTTAAAGCTTAAATAATAAAATTCATTCTTCCAAATCGATTCCGAGTCTAGGAGTAGATCTGTTTTATGATTATGGTATTGGGAGCGCGATCGAAAGTGAATTTGGAGGTCCGTACGTCAATTTGGAGTCATCTGGCTAAGTTAGAAATTCGAAGGTTTTTGAGGAGTTAGACCAGAAATGGACTATTGATATCGGGGTCGGATTCTGATTCTGGAAGTTGGAGTAGGTCCGCAATGTTGAATATGACTTGTGTGCAAAATTTGAGGTCAATCGGACGTGATTTGATGGGTTTCGGCATCGAAAGAACAAGTTTGAAGTTCTTAAGTTCATCAAGTTCGGATTGGGGCGCGATTCATGGTTTTTGCGTTGTTTGATGTGATTTCAAGGCTCGACTAGGTTCATAATGTGTTTTGGGACAGGTTGGTGTGATTGGACGGGGTCTCGGGGGCCTGGGTGTGTTTCGAGTGATTAACAGATCGAAATGGAACTTGAGGAATGATCGAAGTGCACCAGTTCTGGTGTAATCGCACCTGCGCAAGTTTGATCGCAGGTGCATGATCGCAGAAGCGAGGAAATGGTCGCAGGTGTGGTCTGGGCGATGAAGGGGACTGATCGTAGGTACGAAGAGTTGTCCGCACCTGCGAGGACGCAGGTGCGGTGTAGAGCCGAGGTGTGAGAGCGAGAAAGGCATCCCGGGGGCGCAGTTGCGCAAGATAATCTGCAGAAGTGGAATTCGCCGAGCTTGGGGGAAACCGCACTTGTGACGGAAATTCCGCAGGTACGGAGCCGCAGGTATGGCTGGTGCAGCGCAGGTGCGAATAATCGATGGGCAGTGTGTATTTTAAGACGGGATTTGGCCATTTTTCACTCATTTCTCACTTTGGTTGGGCGATTTTCGAGCCTTGAAGAGAGGCGATTTCATCATCTTCTTGAGGTAAGTAATTCTTGCAAGTATTAGGTTAAATACATGATTTCATAAGGATTTAAACATGGAAATTGTATAAATTGTGGGGCTTTTGGTAGAAAACCTAAAATTGGTATTTTTGGATTTTGACCACGATTTTGGTCATGGAACTTGGAGTAAATTATATATTTGAGTTCATGAGGTTATGGGTAAACTTTATTTTTGAAAAGTTTCGGAATCCGGGAACGTGGGCTCGAGAGTAATTTTTATCAACTTTGCGATTAGGGTTAGGAAGTGTTATAAATTGGATTGTTATGAGTAATTGAGCATACATTTATGGGTTTGCATGATTATTGGCTAGTTTTGGAGCATGGTCCTTTTATTAGAGTCATCGCAAGGGCGTGGAATGCCGGTTATGAAACTTCGGAACGAGGTAAGTCTCCTTTCTAACCTTGTAAGAGGGAATTAGCCCCATAGGTGGACTAAAATGTTATGTGTTTCTATATGTGGGGGCTACGTACACACAAGGTGACGAGAGTCCGTACGTGGCTACTAGCGATGCCTATGTTCGGGTAGTTTTAGGCTTACATCATGCCTTGTTGATATTGTTATTGATTTATGTTTATTGTTTGCCTTGAGAGGGAGCGAGATTGAGTTCACTTATTAAATGTTTTAAAGGAGTTGCATTTAAGAAATTTAAGTTTTAAAAGTTTTCGTTGAACTTTGTACTTTCGAAAGGAATTGAGGAATATTATAATAACCTAAGAAATCTATGTGTAACCGCGTCGCGTGTATGTTTCGCGAGTGGGGTATTTCCTTCCACTACTCTTATGGGAGCTGGCCAAGTTAATGGGCATCTATGGTTCGCGCCATTCGACCCTCTGGCAGTGCACAATTTAATTTTATGTTGGATCGGGCCGTACGCCTCGACATTTCCTATATATATATATATATATATATATATATTATCCTCATGGAATTGTGCGTAATATTTGGCTAGAAGCCAGTGCACCTAAGGGTTTTTCCCTTCATTGAATTATTACAACCTCTTGATGAAGTTCACTATATCTATGTAAATACTCCGATCACGGAGGGAACTTGCTAGTAAGTGTCAGAGTAGACCTCTCGTCACTACCCCTTTGAGGTTAGGCGGGATACTTACTGGGTACACGTTATTTTTGTAATCATACTACACTTGCTGTGCATTTTGTTGCACATGCACATGTATGTCTAGTGGCCCAGTTTGCGCAGCGGCATGGGTGATACAGAGAGTTAGGTGAGCTGCATTTCTCGAGACGACCCGCAGCCGGCAGAGTCCCTTTTAGAGGATTGTGTTTCTTTTTTGTCAAATTGTATTCCGTACAGTTATCATATTGTACTTTATTTCCTACAAAATTTCTCATGCACTTGTGACACCGGGTTCTGGGATGATTTTCTTTAGATTTGTTAGGTAGATGAACCTTGTGAAACATTATTATTTATTTAATGAAGTTTATTAGTTATTATCTAATGTTTAAAAGAAATGATTTCGATAATATTAAAGTGAGAGTTTAATCAACTATTTAATGTAGGCTTGTCTGACAGTGGTGTCCAGCGCCATCGTGACCCTTAGTGGATTTTGGGTCGTGACAACTCCCTTAGGTCTCACTATTCATGAGCGAGTCTAGTAGAGTCTTGCGGATCGGTACAGAGATGTCTGTACTTATCTTCGAGAGGCTACAGGTTTGTTAGGAGTACTTCCGTTCTTGATTCATCATCGTGCGGTTTGATTCTTTGAGGCTTATGCCTTCATTTCATTCCCATTCAATCTTATGTGACGAGAAGCGTTGGTTATAAATTGGCAGCTTAGTAATTGCAATGGTGCTACAGATATGGTGCAGGTCCCTGCGTATTTGATGAGGTTATTGTCATCACTTTGCGAAAGGTCGTTCTATCGTTTCAGTTCAGTGCATGATTCAGAGATTCAGTATTTTATTTCCGGTAGAAGAAAGGCAATCGGACTATAAATGTTCAGGAGTGGGTTGATAGATTAATGAGGCTTGGTGTGCTCTAAGTGTAGTGGAACTTTTATCTGCGATGTGGTGTTGTCATCCTCCTTTGAATGTGTTAAAGTTCGCCGGTTTTATGATCTTCTTCAATTCTCCCTCGGGGCCAGGATGTTGTGGGATAGTATTAGGAAACGACTGTCAGAGATCACGGTATGCGGTGGTTCAGGATTGGACTCGTGTTTCAATGTTGACGACTCGAGAAAGGTGATCTTCGGATAGGTTTAAAGTGGTAGCGACCGATTGGTTCAAGTAATACAGAGATAGATATTGATATAAGGCAACGGTTGAGCAGCGAAGGATGATAAGGGACATGTGGGAAGTGTCAGGCTCCGAGCGTGAGAAGCAGGAGTCGAATGGTTGCTTAAAGGAGTGAGTTTGACCTTAGTGGGAGGGTGGCAGAGTAGCATATGGGTTCAGTGGCAGGGTAACTACGCACCTTGAGGAACGGTCTAGAGTGATTTCGGGATTTTAGTAGACGGTGATTGGTTCCACGGGTTTAATTTGAAATATTGGTTATTGTATGGCCGGGAAATTGGATGCAACAGAAAGAGGTCGCTTGGTATGAAGAAGGATACAATGTAACTTTGAATTTGGAAAAATATTGTCGCACATTTAAGTTGAGGTCCATAAGGAGTGATCGGACTATGTACAATGGGTGCATGAGAATGGGCTCAAGATGGGTTATTGGTGTCGTAGTGATTGTGCAGTGCAGCGTCGTCGCGTGATGTCGGCAGGTAGTTTCTGCATGTGGCTTATCTTCGATGGGCAGGTCAGCGGTCGCGTGGTTGGCGAAGCTTCTGCGAAGAATTCCACTGACTATCTAGAAGGAGGCCGAATAGGTAAATGTTAATGGAGATGCAGAGTGTTCATGAAATGCTAACGGAAGGATTTCGAGGAATTTGAAAAATTGGTGGCGCAAGATCAGTTCAGCAATGAAGAAAGAATCTTGATGGGTTCTAGAGTTGTGTAATGGTAGCTTCAAGCTAAGTATAAGAGTTCCATCTCCTACGGTGGTGTTGCGTGGTCGTCTATTTGTGAGATTTCTGGGTATTAGCATATTGATGGGTTATTACAGCTAAGGAAATAGAACGTAATTATTAATTTGAGCAAAAGAGTTGGTAAAAGTGTGTTATGGTTGGATTTATCGGCTTGTGTTCGAGCTTTGGGAAGATTCATGACTTATGCTTCTTGTAGAGGTGATTTTCAAGGGGAGCGATTCAGCCAGGTGCTTCATTGAGAGGGGTGTTCATATGTCAGTGGAGCCTTGGAGTTGATTATATTCGGGACCAAGACAGAGTGGGTGACTCTCAACGACGGTCCTAGAAAATTCAAAGGTTAAAATGCAGTGCCTAAGGATCTCAAGCCGCGGTATGGTTAAGAATCGAGCTTTTGCAGTGGAATATGATAAGAGGCTCGGAATGTTATATGAAATTTTCGGCTTGCAGTGCAGCATTTGGAAGGAAAGAGGGCATGAAATAGTTCATGAGTTTAGAGACAACATGGTCTCATGATGCAAGGCCACTCAGGAAGAGTGTGTATTGAGTTGTTATGTGTTGACTGGAGTTATTAGCATTTCTGAGTCAAGTTAAGGATAAGTTAGAAAAATCCAGATCAGTTAGCCACAGTTGGATTGGCGTGATGGCGACAGTGATCAGTTCTTCCAGCATGGTTAGATTATGCATGTGATTTATGGAGGTACGTGCGAGGCTTGACGACCGCTGTGATTGGTTATATTTGGGAGTATTCAAGTATTATGGCCTGTGATGCGTAGGAAGATCCCGAAAGGGTTATGGTGGTTAGACCATTACTGGAGGATTTGCAGGTTCTACGGTTATGGGAATTCACTCGTGTGTTGCTACGGTTCTCTCAGAATGACGAAGTGTTTACCCTAATAGTGGTTCAGGAGGGATGAGAAAATTCTTGTGATATCGCGTACCAGCATGTTAGGTGCATCGAGCAGTATCAATTTTGAAGTAAGGACCAAGGTTGCGGTTCGGTGTTGGCAAGAATTTCACGAGATCGGATGAGCAGGAAAGGGATTTGGATGTTTAGAGTAAGTTGGTATTGTCTTCAGCATCACATGAGAACGGTGTTTGTGTAAGAGACTTTGCGTTCTGGTTGCGGATTCTTGATTTGCTTTGCAGCATTTGTATGGCTGGTGGTATTGAGGTGCAGGCTTGTTACCTGGCGCGTGAGGTTGTGGAAGTGTATTCCATGGGGAGGTTGTATAAGGGTGACATGTAGTCACTTGATTTATGGAAGATTTAGACCAAGTATGGAGGATGGCTCTTGAGATTCAGATCATATATCGCACCTTAGTTGTGCTTGAGTTTTGTAGCGTGTGGCGCTATCTGTCTCCCTAGTGTTAGTATTATGCACTTGGTGCACTTGTGACCGATATTCAGTATTTTTTTGTAATGAACAATTTAGCTCGGTGTATATCTCCTTATGTGATTTTTATGTGTGGATAGGGTGGCACGTCGCCACGAGCATGTTATTTGGATCGGGTTGCACGCCGCAACAGTGTGATGATAAGTACAATTTTTATATTCTATTCCTTTGTGCGTTTTGTTTCCCTTTTTCTGAGAATAATTTATATTAGTTAAACGGGTTGAGTAGTTCCTTCCAGAGTTCATTTTCCTTATGTTATCACATTCGAGTTTGTAGTTTATTGGCATTGTGGAATCATGTGAGACTGTTGGTTGTGTTTGGGTGGCTTATTGCCTGAGCAGCTCGTACAGGGTGAGACAAGATTATTGGATCTAGGATCAATGCAATCGGATTATGTGAAGTGTATTAAGAGCAATGCCATTATTTGGTTCAAGAATGAGATAATGATTCTTGTCAGGAGTATAGACCCAATGATTTGTTGACTTGGCAGTTGGTTATGGATTTCTACGCATCTTTTCTTCTTGCAAGAGTTAGAGCAGGACCTATATATATGTCATGGGGAATTGTGAGCATCAGATTCAAGGAATGTCAGCTATTGTTATTAGAGAGTGTTATTATGGGCTTGTGAATGATGTGGTGGATGGTGTGAATTCAGTAAAGGGACGCAGTCATGTTTTGGTACAGCGTGTGGTGATTATTTCGGCATTCATATGTTGGAAGCGGGCCTGGCAGAGAATTCCGGATGTTGGAACTGGGATCTAAGGCCCATTCGCCTAAATGGAAGAGGATATCTTCATATTTGATCGAGCTAATGTGCTCAACTGAGTTATGGTAGCACGGCTCAGACATCTCCATCGCAGTTCTTAGCACGTTCGAGGACGAACGTATGTTTAAGTGGGAGAGAATGTAACGACCCGACTGGTTATTTTGGGCTCTAGTGCGTCGTTCAACAGTTTGAGGCCATCAGTAGCTTCACTTCAGGTGTTATGACTTGTTTGCATGGTCAAAATTAAATTCTGGGAGTTTTGGAGTTGAATTGTAAAGCGAATTCTCGTTTTCAGAAGCTTTAAGTTGGAAGAATCGACTAAGGTTAGATCTTCCTTCTGAATGCCCGGGCATCCATACAGTGCATTCTTTTCGATCTTGTACCCTATGTAGGCTTGCAAAGCATAGGCGTCACAAGTACATCCACCATTTTATGTAGGAATGAAGGTGCTCTATAGGACATCTTGTTCGAGTAGGAATATTTCGCCTCAACTCCCTAAATAGGAAAATGGTAGTTTACAAATAGGGGTAATCAATTTGCACCTGACACTTAACTTCATTTGTTCCAATGCGTAAGAACCTTGAAAGCAATAACCTGCTGCCGCCATCTGGACCGCAGCCTTCCTCTGGGGGCACTATTTTTCTATGGTCGGGTAAACGAACTAGGAATCGGGATTTGAAGGCTCCAGCAGATTCGTATGATGATTTCTGGACTTGGGCGTATGTCCGAATCGGGTTTTGGATGGCAGGCGAGTGTTTCGGCGCCTATTGTGGAAGTTAGTATTTTGGAAGAATTTCATAAATTTGAGGTTGAAGTGCAATTCAATGTTATCGATGTCCGTTTCATATTCCGAGTCAGGGAGTAGCTCTATATGGTGATTATGGTATTGGTAGCACGATCGAAAGTGAATTTCGAGGTTCGTACATCATTTTGGAGTCATTTGGCTAAGTTGGAAATTCAAAGGTTTTCGAGGAGTTGGACAGGAAATGGACTATTGATATCGGGGTCGGATTCTGATTCCGGAAGTTGGAGTAGGTCTGCAATGTTGAATATGACTTGTGTGCAAAATTTTAGGTCAATCAGACGTGATTTGATAGGTTTCGGCATCGAAGGAAGAAGTTTGAAGTTCTTAAGTTCATGAAGTTCGGATTGGGGCGCGATTCGTGGTTTTTCCGTTGTTTGATATGATTTTAAGGCTCGATTAGGTTCTAATGTGTTGCGGGACAGGTTGGTGTGATTAGACGGGGTCTCGGAGGCCTCGGGTGTGTGTTGGGTGATTAACGGATCGAAATGGAACTTGAGGAATGGCTGAATTGCACCAGTTCTGGTGTAATCGAACCTGCGCAAGTTTGATCGCAAGTGCGTGATTCCAGAAGCGACGAAATGGTCACAGGTGTGGACTGGGCGATGGAGGGCACTGATCGTAGGTGCGAAGAGTTGTCCGCAACTGCAAGGACGCAGGTGCGGTGTAGAGCTGCAAGTGCGAGAGCGAGAAAGGCAGCCTGGGGGCGCAGGTGCGGAAGCTAATCCGCAGAAGCAAAATTCGCCGAGCTTGGGGGAAACCGCACCTGCGATGGAAATTCTGCAGGTGCGGCTGGTGCACCGCAGGAGCGAAGAATCGATGGGCAGTGTGTATTTTAAGACGGAATTTGGCCATTTTTCACTCATTTCTCACTTTGGTTGGGCGATTTTGGAGCCTTGAAGAGAGAGGATTTCATCATCTTCTATGAGGTAAGTAATTATTGAAAGTATTAGGTTAAATACATGATTTCATAAGGATTTAAACATGGAAATTGTATAAATTGTGGGGCTTTTGGTAGAAAACCTAGAATTAGTTGTTTTGGATTTTGACCATGATTTTGGTCATGGAACTTGGAGTAAATTATATATTTGAGTTCATGAGGTAATGGATAAACTTTATTTTCGAAAAATTTCGGAATCCGAGCACGTGGGCCCGAGGGTAATTTTTATCGACTTTGTGATTGGGGGTAGGAAGTGTTATAAATTGGATGGTTATGAGTAATTGAGCATACATTTATTGGTTTGCATTTTATTGGATAGTTTTGAAGCATGGTGCTTTTGTTAGAGTCACCGGAAGGGCATGGGATGTCGGTTATGGAACTTCGGAGCTAGGTATGTCTCCTTTCTAACCTTGTAAGAGGGAATTAACCCCATAGGTGGACTAAAATGTTATGTGTTTCTATTTGTGGGGTCTATGTACGCACGAGGTGACGAGAGTCGTACGTGGCTACTAGCTATGCCTATGTGCGGGTAGTTTTAGGCTTACATCATGCCTTGTTGATATTGTTATTGATTTATGTTTATTGTTTTCCTTGAGAGGGAGCGAGATCGAGTTCACTTATTAAATGTTTTAAAGGCGTTGCATTTAAGAAATTTAAGATTTAAAAGGTTTCGTTGAACTTTGTACTTTCGAAAGGAATTGAGGAATATTATAATAACTTAAGAAATCTATGTGTAATTGCGTCACATGTATGTTTCGCGAGCGGGGTATTTCCTTCCTCTACTCTTATGGGATCGGGCCGTTCGCCTCGGCAGGATTTATGTACCACACTCTCATGGGAGCGGGTCGTTCGCCTCGGCAAGTTAATAAATACATCTATGGTTCGCGCCATTCGACCATCTAGCAGTGCACAGTTTACTTTTATGTTGGATCGGGTTGTATGCCTCAGCATTTCCTATATATATATATATATATATATATATATATATATATATATATATATATATATATATATATATATATATATATATATATATATATATATATATATATATATATATATTATCCTCATGGAATCGTGCTTCATATTTGGCTGGAAGCTAGTGTACCTAAGGGTTTTCCCTTAATTGAATTATTACAACCTCTTGACGAAGTTCACTATATCTATGTAAATGCTCCGATCATGGAGGGAAATTGCTAGTTGAGAGCCGTGTAAATTGAAAGGAAGGGGATTGTATCGCGTAATCTATACTTGTTGTTTCATATATTTACTCTGTTTCATATTTATTCATTTCTTTATTGCACCTGATATTATTGGATCACTAGTAAGTGTTGGAATCGACCTCTCGTCACTACCCCTTTGAGGTTAGGCGGGATAGTTACTGGGTACACGTTGTTTTTGTACTCATACTACTCTTGTTGTACATTTCTTTGCACATGCACATGTATGTCTAGTGGCCCAGTTTGCGCAGCGGCATGGGTGATACTGAGACTTAGGTGATTTGCATATCTCGAGACGATCCGCATACAACACAGTCTCTTTCAGAGGATTGTGTTTCTTTTCTGTCCAATTATATTCCTGACATTTAACATATTGTACTTTATTTCCTAGAAATTGCTCATGAACTTGTGAAACCGGGTTCAGGGATGATTTTTTTGAGATTTGTTAGGTAGATGAACCTTGTGAAACATTATTATTTATTTAATGAAGTTTATTAGTTATTATGTAATGTTTAAAAGAAATGATTTCAAAAATATTAAAGTGAGAATTTAATCAACTATTTAATGTTGGCTTACCTGACAGTGGTGTCCGGCGCCACCATGACTCTTAGTGGATTTTGGATCGTGACAGTATTTATGATGCGCGGTATTCTAGAGGCAATCTCCCTCGTCGCTCTTTTCTTCTCTGTTGCTTTCGCCCGTTCAAATGAACATCTAAAGACTTCTCTCACGATGAGCTCTTATTCCTAATATTTTTAATCTTCTGTAATTCGGATATACTTTTCATCATTAATGGAAGCAATTTCAGCGGGGTTCTGATTTAAAAGGCAAGGAGGATTCTTTTTTGGAATACTACTGACAGGAAGTACAGCTATAGGGGTATTACTATCACTACTTTGAAGCTTTATCACTACACATCGAAAGCACCATAGAACTTGATGTACCAACAATTCCTCTTGAAATATTATTTTCTCATGAACAAGAGCACGGTCAACAGGGTTTGATTAAAAAGGCAAGAATTATTCTTGTTAGGAATGCTACTGAATGGTTCTACAGTTATAAAGATGTCCACATTAAGTGTACAAGTTGCAATAACACTAATTTTTTGTATAATTAATTTTTCATTTATGACTTAACCAAATGTTGTTAAAATATGCATGAATATTAAATTTTTACAACTGATTTTGAATATGTATTTATTAATTACTTATACGAGATACACATGCAAAGCGCGTGCCTGGATAGTCGTGATTTAATAGAATAAAAATTGACCTATATTTACTAGATCAAAACAGAACTATGCCGGTCAATCCATATTTCTTTTATTATGTAAAAAAGGCTCTTTTCTTCTCTGTCGCATTCGTCCGTTCAAATGAACATCTTTAGATTTCTCTCGTGATTAGCTCTTATTCCAAATGTTTTGATCTGTCACGACCCAAACTCCCAACCTTATGGATCGTGATGACCTCTAACACCACACTTGCTAGGCAAGACAATGTTAGAGCTCGCTTAACTATTTCGTTTAATTAACCATTTAAATAAGATAAAACAATTTTAAATTAATACTTAATATAATGGATTTAAATGAATAATTCATAATATAAAAAAAATAAAAAATTAATTACACCGAGCCACGAACTAATTATATAGATAAATTCAAAAACTACCTCAGAGTCTAGTGTCACAATTCATGAACTACAAAAGAATACTACCAATACTAAGCTGAAAGAAATAATGTAATTGTTCTGAATATAATAAGACAACGTTTATGAAAATAGGAGAAGACTCTCGGGATCTGCGAACGCTGGCAGATATACCTCGTGTCTCCGAATAAATGAATAGCCGCTTTAAATATCTCTACTGCTGATCGGTACCTGGATCTGCACAAAAGAGTGCAGAGTGTAGTATCAGTACAACCGACCCCATGTACTGAGTAAGTGCCGAGCCTTAGCTCGACGAAGTAGTTACGAGGCTACGGCGGGGCTTTAGCAATATAACCTGTGACAATAATATATAAAGCAAGAAGGAAATCTAAACAAATAATTAAGTACTGCAACAACAATAAAAAAACTCAACCGCCTTTTTCTAGGCCTCATCTATAACCAATTCTCAAATAATTTCCAAGTTTCCAAACTTTAACTATAAATAAAAGTAGTACCGAAAATATGAAGAATAGTAAAATAAATATTTAATCTTTTCAAATCTTTATTTTCTTTGAAATTCGGTAAAAATATAAATGTCCTCCCTTATTACTCCTTGTTGCGGCGTGCAACCCGCTCCCACCTTTTCACCCTTATTGCTCCTCCCTAAATATATCACCCTTATTGTCACGACCCATATCCCACTTTAGGTCACGATGGCGCCCAACTCCGATGTCAGGCAAGCTAACCTTAATTTACTAGTTATCCCTTTTAAATTTATAAAACGATTTCCCATACTTTAGAGGTTTTCTTTTAGATTTCAAAGTTCGAAGTAAACAAGTGACTTAGACAACCAAAAGTGAGTAATAAATATAGTAATCAGCACCAATAATTACAACCCAAAGGAATAGAATATCCACTACGTGGGCATGCCAGGAACTGGAGTCACAGGTCTACGGGCATCTAATAGAAACGAGTATCCAAAAGAAAGTACAAGTTTGCCCTACTGCCTAAAGAAAATTAATACAGGCATAGCAAAAGAAAAGAGGAACTCCAAGGTGCTGCAAGAGAGATACGTCAATGAAGTCCTGGGCATCCTCTCCCTTGTCAGCTCCGAAGATAGGAAGGTGCAATCGGGTCCATCTATCCAGTAACTTCTGTGGATCGCCGTCTGCAGCTGGTCTAAGCTCACGTGCTGCTGCTACAGGTTGGGCCCCACCCACGGGCAGTGTACCCGATGGCCTGCGGCCTGGGTAGTAGGGGTCTGGACTCCCCCTCCTGCCTGAGATGTGGCAGAATCCGCTGGAAATAATCCATCCTGCTTCATAGTATCCATGAACTGCATCATACGGCCTATGACCTCTTGGAAGCTTGGTGCCATCATAAAGTCTACTGGGATAGAATCTGCTAGGGGCACCTCACCCTGCTCCTTAGTAATGGGATCCTCTGCTGGATCCGCTGGGGGTGCTAACGGAACAGCTTTGGGACGCCCTCATCCCCTATCTCGGGTCGGTGCCCTCCCCCGACCTCTGCCACGGCCTCGGGCAACGGGGGTAGCGGCATCTCCCAGTTTTTGAACGTCAGCCGCGCAAGTCCTCACCATCTGTGAAAGAATAGAAGAATAAGATTTAGTATACCATCAATTGCACGATAGAAGATGAATAAAGAGAGGTTTCCTAACACCCTATAGCCTCCCGAAGATAAATAAAGACGTCTCTATATTGATCCGTAAGACTCTATTAGGTTTTCCCGTGACTTGTGAGACCTACATGAACCTAGAGCTCTGATACTATGTTGTCACGACCCAAATCCCACTTTAGGTCGCGATGGCGCCCAACTCCGATGTCAGGCAAGCCAACCTTAATTTACTAGTGATCCCTTTTAAATTTATAAAACGATTTCCCATACATGAGAGGTTTTATTTTAGATTTCAAATTTTGAAGTAAACAAGTGACTTAGACAACCAAAAGTGAGTAATAAATATAGTAATCACCACCAATAATTACAACCCAAAAGAATAGAATATCCAATACATGGGCATGCTAGGAACTAGCATCACAGGTCTACGGGTATCTAATAGAAACGAGTATCCAAAAGAAAAAACAAGTTTGCCCTACTGTCTGATGAAAAGTAATACAGACATAGAAAAAGAAAAGAGGAACTCCAAGGTGCTGCCAGAGAGATACGTCAAGGAAAGAAGCTCACCGAGAAGTCCACGCCAAATATACGTCAAGGACGAGCTCCGGATGGATGCCCAGATACACATGCCTCAGAGCCTGTACAATTAAGTACAGAAGCGTAGCATGAGTACATAAACAAATATGTACCCAGTGAATATCCCGCCTAACCTCGAAGAAGTAGTGACGAGAGGTAGACATGGTACTTACTAGGGTCAAAATTTAAATAACATAGTTTAATAAGGCATATGCAGGTATAACAATCATAGTAATCACAAAGACATAAAATATCAAGTATAATTTTAATTACCTTTGCATGTCAAATTTCACTAGAATATAATGTACTAAATTCCCTTTTCACGTGAAATAGTTTATACAATTACGACAAAACTCACAATAAATTATATAGCACATAGTATGCCGAAAGCGTACGGCCGAAGCGTCGCGAAAATAAATGTGCAGTTCCGAGGGTCGAACGGCTCGAACGTTAGATGCATCTATTACCCCTCTCGCGAATCGAACATGCGACGCAGTTGACATAATAGTAGGGCTATCCCGCTCACGAATCATACATGTGATGCGGGTGCCGCATACATAGACAAAATTATCAATTTTTTGGGGATTTAACAGAGATTATATGTAAGAACAAGGACTCAAGCAATATAATTTTTGAAAATAACTTCCTAATACCCTCATACCAATTCAAGGATACTATGCAACTCAAAATACATTTAGGGACACAGGTAAGGCACATAAAAGCATGTTTGTGAGTCATAGAACGACCCAACATAATATAATAGTAGCTACGCATGGCTCTCGTCACTTTGTGCATCCGTAGCACCCGCAAATAAGGACATGCAATTATTTATAATCACCTATGGGGACAATTCCCTCTTACAAGGTTAGAAAGGAGACTCACCTCGTGTAGGACCTACTTTCCGGGTCAAGAACGCGCCCGAACCTCCAAACTCGTCTCTCAAGGACTCGAAACTAGTCAAATATTGTATACATGAATTAATATATTCTCAAAAGTATGAAATTTACCTAATTAAGTAGTTATTTAACCAACTTTGAAAAATCCCAAAAATACACCCCGCGCCCACATGTTCGGATTCCGAAAATTTTTGAAGGAAACACTTACCCATACCCTAAGGATCATTAATATATGATTTTTGTATGATTTCATAGCTAGTTTAGTTGTTAATTCCCCAAATTTCATAAAGCCCTAGGTTTTTACTCTAACCCTTGATTCTCACTAATTAGGAGGTTAATCTACCTAGGAATTCATGTATTAAAATAACATTAGAGTAGAAATCACTTACCTTTCAGTATCTAGGTCGTTTGGCTCTTTTCCAAGCTCTCAAGGTCAACTATGGAGGAAAGAAATGGAGTAAAATGGTTATTTCACGTATTTTAAAAGACCTCACTGCCTACAGGGTTTCCGCACCTGCGGCTCGAGGACCGCACCTGCAGTCCCGTGCCTGTGAGAAAAGTCTCGCACCTGCGGAAGAGGGGCAAGGGGCCTGGGCTCGCACTTACGGAGTGGAGCTTGCACCTGCGGCTCCGCTCCTGCGGATATTATCCGCACCTACGAGAAATGGGCAGCTTCACCTGAAGCCGCACCTACGAGGCAAGGACCGTAGGAGCGGTCTCGCACCTACGACTGGGTAACCGCACATGCGGTCACACCAGATCAGGTGCACCAGCAACTGCTTCAGCTGGTTTGTGGCCTCGTTTGGTGCCCTAGAGTAACCTAGGCCCACCGAGCCCCGTCCAAATATACCAACAACTCCCAAATCATAATACAGACTCGCTCGAGCTTTTGAAACACCCAAAACAGCGCTAAAACTCAAAATCACACCTCAAAACCCCTAGAATTAAACTTAGGAACTTTAAGTTCTTGAATTTGCTAACAATGCGCCGAATAGACCTATACTACTCGAAATGACACCAAATTTTTCAAGCAAGTCATAAATGACATAACGGATCTATTCCCCTTCTCGGAATTCCGTTTGGAGCTCGATAACACAAAAACCTGCCCCAAATCACAATATGAACTTAAGGAAACTCTTATTTTCGCTATTGGGTGCCGAAACGCTCTCGGGTCATCCAAAACCCATTCCGAACATACGCCCAAGTCAGAAATCATCATACGAAGCTGCCGGAACCGTCGAAACTCGATTCCGAGGTCGTTTACTCAAAATGTTGACCGAAGTCAAACTTGGCCTGAAAGACCAACCTTAGGGAACCAAGTGTTCCTATATCACTCTAAACGCTTCCGAATCCCGAACCACCCGTCCCCGCAAGTCATAAATCACAATAAGACGCTATGGGAAATTTCTTTTAGGGGAACGGGGTTCGATAACACAAAATGACCGGTCGCGTCGTTACACTTATTAATCCTGTTGTGGCGTGCAACCCGATCCCACCTGTCCACCCTTATCACTCCTTGCTGCGGCATGCAACCCGCTCCCACCAGACATCCCATATTAATTTATTCATAAATTTCATAATTTAGGCCAAGTATTTCACAATATTTTTGTGTCAACAATTATAAACAAGAAACGGTATTTTTCTCATAACTTCATCAATATCCTCTCAACTATGAAACCAACAGGAACATAAATATTTATATATATCTCGTAAAAACAATGCCAAACCGCTCAACCATTTTGTACCACAAGGGAACCAGCTAAAACAATCAATACTCTTTCCAAAATAACCCCAAAAATATTTAACAACAAAATAGCAAGTCCAAGTAGTCATAGAAACAATAATGAACACAGAACAATTAAGACAAGAATCAATTAAGTTGGGAAAGGAAAATGGATCATGTTTAACAAGCAATTTGGTGGTGCATAGATACTCGTCACCTCACCTATACACCACACACATGTATTTCACATAGCAAATAAGTGGGGATTTCTATTCCCTCAAGTCAAAGTTAGACCAAACACTTACCTCAATTTTGATGGCCACTCACTGCCCAGTTATAGTTTTTCCTTTAGAATCTTGCTCTAACTTTCTCGAAACTAATCATAATTAACTCAATATCATCAATGAATGCTAAGGAATTGACTTTATTGAAAATTATAATTTTTCTAAGTTTTCTCAAAAAAAGGGAAAACCCAGACTCGGGCCTGCTTGGCCTAAACTCGGGGTTCAGACCAAATTACGTTTACCCATTCACCCTCGAACCCAAATATACAATTAGTTTCGAAATCCAACCTCAATTCGAGGTAAAGATTCAATTTTTACTAAATTCCCTAATTCTACCCAAACCCTCAATTTTTACCATGAAAATTCTTAGTTTTTGATTTAAAAGTGATGAAAAACAATGAGTAATTGAAAGAGTAAAGTTTAGAATTGATTACCTATGACTTGGTGATGATATTTGATGAAGAAATTCGTTCCTAGGGCTGTGGGATTCGAAAATTGGAAGAAGAAGTCCGCCCGTTTATATATATATTTTTCTCACACCTATTCTGCCTCGTTTGTCGTACAAAACGATCTCAAAAATTGATTTTTATGTCTCCAATGGATTCCTTGTGAAATTATAGTCAAGTTAGGCTTTTGAATCACTCAGTTTTCCTTTATAATGAAGGATATATGTAGCTTTTAATATTTACAAATAGTGCAGATTTTTAATATGCCGTCAGTGGTAATTTCGTAATTAACCTGAAAAATCTGGCAACCTTAGTAAAATGACCATAAAATCCTCATACGATATCCAAATTCGATGATTATTTTTGCTACGGGTCCGTAATTACGATATGGATCCAATAATTCATTCAAAACAGAAATCGGAGCTCATTTGTTCAATATGATATTATTTATGCTTGAAGAAACGACGTCGAAGCATAAGAAAGAACGAGCGCAACACAACCCAAACCTATTTGTAACCCACCTGAGCCCTCGGGGCTCTAAACCAAACATGCATGCAAGTCTAAAAGCATCATAGGACTTGCTCGTGCGATCAAATCATGAAAATAACATGTAAAACTATGAATTAAACCTCAAAACTCATTATTTTTCTCAAGAACACTAAAAGTTCACTATTTATCAACCGGACGTCTGAATCAGGTCAAATAAATTTCGATTCCCACCAAATTTTGCAGACAAGACTTAAATATTATAACAAACCTGTATTGAGCTCCGGAATCAAAATACGGGCCCGATACCAACGGTTTCAACGTTAATTTATTTCTTTATTTCATTAATAATTCAGCAAAACAATTTCTTTCAAAAATTGATTTCTAAGGCTTGAGACCTCGGAATTCAATTTCGGGCATACGCCCAAGTCCCATATTTTACTGCGAACCTCCTGGGATCGTCGAAACAAAGATCCGAGTCCGTTTACTCAAAGGGTTGACTCAAATCAACTAAAACCAAATTTTTAATTCTAAAAATTATTATTTCTTATATTTTCACAA
The DNA here is from genome assembly GCA_005239505.1 of Nicotiana paniculata. Taxonomy (NCBI): domain Eukaryota; kingdom Viridiplantae; phylum Streptophyta; class Magnoliopsida; order Solanales; family Solanaceae; genus Nicotiana; species Nicotiana paniculata. The sequence continues at coordinate 41,928 of ML362033.1, forward strand.
AATTATTATTTCTTATATTTTCACATAAAAGCTTTCCGGTTTCACGCCTGGAATGCGCACGTAAATCGAAGTAGTTAAAATTAATCTCGTTATGGCTAATAAGCCTAAACAGACTATAAATTCATAAAATGGCCCATGGGTCATCACAATCTCCACCTCTAAAACAAACGTTCGTTCTCGAACGAACATAGAAGATTACCTAAATTGTAGACAAGTGTGATATTTACTCTGCATGTCCGACTCGGACTCCCAAGTAGTTGCCTCAACGGGCTGGCCTCTCTACTGCATTCGAACTGAAGGATAACTCTTAGACCTCAACTGACGAACCTGCCGGCCTAAAATGGCTACCGACTCCTCCTAATAAGTGAAGTCTTTGTCCAATTGGACAGAGTCGAAATCTAACACGTGGGACGGGTCACCATGATATTTTCGGAGCATAGACATATGGAATACCGGATGAACAGAGGATAGCCCTAGAGGTAACGCAAGTCTATACAGTACCTCCTCCACCCTATCAAGAATCTCAAACGGACCGATATACCTAGGTTTCAACTTACCCTTCTTCCCAAACCTCATAACACCCTTCATGGGTGATACCCGAAGCAATAGTCTCTCTCCAACCATGAATGCCGCATCACGAACCTTACGATCGGCATAACTCTTTTTCCTAGACTGAGCTGCACGAAGTCTCTCATGAATGATCTTGACCTTATCTAAGCCTCCTGAATTAAATATGTACCCAATAACCGAGCCTCTCCCGCTTAAAACCATCCATCTGGCGATCTACACCGCCTACCATATTATCCTTCGTAAGGAGTCATCTGAATACTCGACTGATAACTATTGTTATAAGCAAACTGCGCTAACGACAAGAACTGATCCCAAGGACCTCCAAAGTCTATAACACAAGCGCCGAGCATATCCTCTAAAATCTAAATAGTACGCTCGTACTGCCCGTCCGTCTGAGGATGAAATGAATGTACTCAACTCAACCCGTGTATCCAACTCACGCTGAAATGCCCTCCAAAAGTGTGAAGTAAACTGCGTACCTCGATCAGAAATGATAGACACGGGCACACCGCAAAGGAAAAAAAATCTCTCGAATATATATCTTTTCCAACCGCCCTAAAGTATAAGTACTTGCCACTGGAATGAAATGTGCTGATTTAGTCAGCCTATCCAGAATAACCCAAACTGTGTTGAGTCCAATACGAGATGCATCACAATACACCGTGAAAGAACCTGAACCTGATGGTAACACCAACACCGGTGCTGAAGTCAAGGCTGTCTTGAGCTTCTGAAAGCTCGCCTCACACTCGTCTGACCATTTAAATGGGGCACCTTTCTGAGTCAATTTAGTCATAGGGGCTGATATAGATGAAACCCCTCCACAAAACGACGGTAGTAACCCGCCAAACCCAAGAAACTCCTAATTTCCGTGGTTGTACTGGGTCTAGGACGATTCTTGACTGCCTCTATTTTCTTAATAGTTGTTCATAGCCAATTACATAATTATCAAATAGCTTCGCGTTAACAATAATCTCCTTTCAAACCTTCAAAATACTGATAACGAGATACGATGCTTGAAGACCTCGTAATTATATACCTGAATTAACGTGTCTCATTTAACGCCACATGGGTGGGCACCTACCTTGTAGGTTAAGGCTCAATAATTATAGCACGAATTTGGAAATTTATGCACAGATAGTTAATTAATTAATTTATTTATTTATTCATTTACTTATTTATTTATTTATTTATTTATTTATTATTATTTTATACATAAATTGTTGAACGAGCCTAACAGGCATGACTCCCTACCAGTACTATAGTAAAATTTTAACTCACAAGGGAGAATTTAGACACAAGAATTTTCATCACAAGGATCTCATCCTTACATAACATCCACCGCGGCTCGTAGCCCGGTTTAAATATATCTCAAATCATATAAAAATGCAAGGATCTCTTCCTCAATTCTGAATCACAAGAAACATGCGTATCGTGCCAACTGAAACATTTCATTTCCTTCCTTTAAATATTTTCCGTTAAACAAAATTACAACATGTAATGATAGACACAGTTATCTCCATAGAATTTCTCAATACAAGTATTCACATAAGTAGATTTTAGAGTTACGAAGCTCACCAAAAAGTGGAGAATATTAGATACGCACAATCGAATTAACTTCAGGAAATCATCACTTTATAATAATTAGAGATTATTCTTGTAATGGAACTATTTAATGTAACAACCTCAGCCATACCATAGAAAATATACCAACAGGCTGGGTCTCCATCTCTAGGAATCTGACCTCCACTTTCGACATTCCGACTCCTTTTCCCTAGCTGGTCATGTAGTTGAGTTGTAACTACAACGGTGTACGTAGCCTGAGTGTTCTGATGAAATAGCACTCTCCCATGACTAGGACAATTTCTATCACTAGTCGAAATGAAGTATCAACCTGCCCTGAGTCGTACAAAAATTTTACAATCATATTTGAGTCCTTTAATGAGTCTGTAGACTTACTCTCTGGCTATATGAATCAAAGTAGGAGTATGACAGGCTAACTTATCGAACCTGATGGCATGTTCTGACATTGTCATGGTGACCTGACACAATCATTCAAACCCTAAGCGCCACGCAAAACGGAAAGTTCGAGAAACAAACTCTTTCAAAAGAATTATGAGAATTAAGTCAAATAGTTGGTGTTTCAATGACTGGTCGTCCTCTTTGTAGGCTTGCTTCGACCATCGGCGACTAGTTTCTCCTTTACCATGTTGACTCAACATCGCTGAGCCACCCCACTTATTCATGTACCCTTCATTATTCCTAGGGGTAACTCTTATCCTTATTGATGCACAATGACCCCAAAGGTAGAGCTCTATACAGATAAACCTTGGCACGAACCATATAGTCTAGAAGCTTGTCAACCACTGTACTCCCTCTAGAGCACCCCAAAAGCCGCATCCGCGACTTCCACGCTAAGTAGACCTTCTATAGGTTTAAAGTTGTCTATATAACTCCTTTTGTACTGAGGTATATGGTTATTAAGAAGGTAGACATATCGCATGTCCTAGATTTATCTCTTGCAAAATCTCAGGCCTTATACATTCCAAGCCAAACCGATATAACACATGACCACACAATCTATTCCTTGACAGTGGACTTCCCCACTTGGCATGAAGTCATAGGTCATAATGCCTGATAATCCACAATTTTAAACTTCACAACTCATATAAATCAACCCTGATGATTTCAACTATTCCCTTGTTATGCAATACTGGAATAGCTATAAATCCTTCTGGGATCTGAATTAGTCCAACATATACCGACTGATCTAGAACCTCAGTGTCTAGATCCATTTGAGACTATACAATAGGTGCTGATGTTCGAGCTTTAGACTGAGCTCTGCTTCTGTCTCTTCCCCTAATCGTAGCTATCATTGGGGCTTCACATGTTGTCCGGTTGTAGACGCTTTGCGTATTGTCGAGATTTGTGAGAGGACAAGAGTAGGCAAGTTCAATCATCAATTGTAGAATAAATTCGCACGATGGAGTAGAACAGAAGTGAAATTGCTCCTAACTTCATAGCCTCTAAGAGATAAGTACAGGCGTCTCCGTACCGATCCTTCAGACTCTACCAAGTTTGTTCGTGAATTGTGAGACCTAAGCAACCTAGTGCTCTGATACCAACCTGTCACGACCCAAATTCCCAACCTTAGGGATCGTGATGGTGCCTAAAACCACACTTGCTAGGCAAGCCAATATTAGAGTTCGCTTACCTATTTCCTTTAATTAAGCAATTTAAATAGGATAAAACAATTTTAAATTAATACTTAATCTAATGGCTTTAAATGAATAATTCATAATATAAAAACAATAAACATTTAACTACACCGAGCCACGAACTAATTATATAGATAAATCCAAAAACAACCCTAGAGTCTGGTGTCACAATTCACGAACTACTAAGAATACTACAAATACTTGGCTGAAAGAAATAATGTAACTGTTCTGAATATAATAAAACATCGTTTATGAAAATAGGAGAAGACTCTTAGGATCTCCGAACGCCGGAAGATATATCTCGTGTCTCCGAATAAATGAATATCCGCTCTAAATATCTCTACTGCTGACCGATACCTGGATCTGCACAAAAGAGTGCAGAGTGTAGTATCAGTACAACCGACCCCATGTACTGAGTAAGTGCCGAGCCTAACCTCGACGAAGTAGTGACGAGGCTACGGCGGGGCTTTAGCAATATAACCTGTGACAATAATATATAAAGCAAGAAGGAAATCTAAACAAATAATTAAGTACTGCAACAACAATAAAATAACTCAGCCGCCTTTTCCCAAGCCTCATCTATAACCAATTCTCGAATAATTGTCAAGTTTCAAAACTTTAACTTTAAATAAAAGTAGTGCCGAAAATATGAAGAACAGTAAAATAAACATTGAATCCTTTCAAATCTTTATTTTCTTTGAAATTCAGTAAAAATATAAATGTCCTCCCTTATTACTCCTTGTTGCGGCATGCAACCCGCTCGCACCTGTCCACCCTTATTGTTCCTCCCTAAATATATCACCCTTATTACTCCTGTTGCGGTGTGCGACCTGATCCCACCTGTCCACCCTTATCACTCCTTGTTGCGGCGTGCAACCCGCTCCACCCAGACATCTCATATCAATTTATTCATAAATTTCACAATTTAGGCCAAGCCTTTAACAAAATTTTTGTCTCAACAATTATAAACAAGAAACTGTATTTTTCTCATAACTTCATCAATATCCTCTCAAATATAAAACCAACAGGAACATAAATATGTATATATATCTCGTAAAAATAATACCAAACCGCTCAACCATTTTGTACCACGAGGGAACCAGATAAAACAACCAATACTCTTTCCAAAATAACCCCAACAATATTTAGCAACAAAATAACAAGGCCAAGTAGTCATAGAAACAATAATGAACATAGAACAATTAAGACAAGAATCAATTAAGTTGGGAACGGGAAAGGGATCATGTTTAACAAGAAATTTGGTGGTGCATAGATACACGTCACCTCACCTATACACCACACACATGCATTTCACATAGCAAACAAGTGGGGATTCCTATTCCCTCAAGTCAAAGTTAGACCAAACACTTACCTCAATTTCGTAGGCCACTCACTGCTCAATTATATTTTTTCCTTTATAATCTTGCTCTAACTTGCTCGAATCTAATTATAATTAAATCAATATCATCAATTAATGATAAGGAATTGACTTTATTGAAAATTATAATTTTTTCTATGTTTTCTCAAAAAAAATCAAAACCCGACCCCGGGCTTGCTTGGCCTAAACTCGGGGTTCGGACCAAATTACGTTTACCCATTCACGCACGAACCCAAATATTCAATTAGTTTGAAATACGACCTCCATTCGAGGTAAAGATTCGATTTTACAAAACTCCCTAATTCTACCCAAACTCTCAACTTTTACCAAGAAAATTCTTAGTTTTTGATTTAAAAGTGATGAAAAACAATAAGTAATTGAAAGAGTAAAGTTTAGAATTGATTACCTATGACTTAGGAATGATATTTGGTGAAGAAATTCGTTCCTCAGGCTGTGGAGTTCGAAAATTTGAAGACGAAGAAGTCTGCCCGTTTTATATATATTTTTCTGCCAGCTATTCTGCCTCGTTTCTCGTACCAAACAATCCTAAAACTCATTTTTTATGTCACCAATGGATTCCTTGTGAAATTCTAGTCAAGTTAGGCTTTTGAATCACTCCATTTGACCTTATAATGAAGGAGATATGTAGGTTTTAATATTTGCAAATAGTACGAATTTTTAATACGTTGTCAGTGGCAATTTCGTAATTAACCTGACAAATCTGGCAACCTTAGTAAAATGACCATAAAATCCTCATACAATATCCAAATTCGATGATTCTTTTTGCTACGAGTCCGTAATTACGATACAGATCTAATACATCATTCAAAATATAAATTGAAGCTCATTTGTTCAATATAATATCATTTATGCTTGAAAAAACGACGTTGAAGCATAAGAAAGAACGAGCACAGCACAACCTAAACCTATTTGAAACTCACCCGAGCCCTCGGGGCTCTAAACCAAACATGCACGTAAGTCTAAAAGTATCATACGGACTTGGTCGTGCGATCAAATCATGAAAATAACATGTAAAACTATGAATTAAACCTCAAAACTCATTATTTTTCTCAAGAACACTTAAAGTTCATTATTTATCAACCGGATGTCCGAATCAGGTCAAATAAATTTCGATTCTCACTAAATTTCATAGACAAGACTTAAATATCATAATAAACCTATATTGAGCTCCGGAATCAAAATACGGGCTCGATACTAACGGTTTCAAAGGTTAATTCATTTCTTTATTTCATTAATAATTCACCAAAATAATTTCTTTCAAAAATTGATTTGTAAGGCTTGGGACCTCGGAATTCAATTCCGGGCATACACCCAAGTCCCATATTTTACCTGGGATCGTCGAAACAAAGATCCGAGCCCGTTTACTCAAAATGTTGACTGAAATCAACTAAAAGCAAATTTTTAATTCTAAAACTTATTATTTCGTATATTTTCACATAAAAGCTTTTTGGTTTCAGGCCCGGACTGCGCACACAAATTGAGGTAGTTAAAATTAATACTTTTATGGCTAATAAACCTAGAACGGAGTCTAAATTTATAAAATGACCCCTTGGGTCATCACATGATCCTCCGCAATTATGATATACTCTTTATCATCAACAAGAGAAATTTCGGCAGGGTTTTAATTTAACAATCAAGGAGGATTATTTTTTAGAATAATACTGACATGAAATACAGTTATAGGGGTACTGTTGTCATCCGTGTTTAATGATTTAAAAGCATTATCTCTATGCAACGAAAGCACCATAGAACTTGTTGTATCAACAATTCCTCTTGAAATATTATTTTCATCATCAACGAGAGCAAGGTCAGTAGGGTTTGATTTAAAAGGCAAGATGATTATTTTTAGAAATGCTTGTGGGAAGGAAGCACAATAAGAATGTCCACGTTAAGTGTACAAGTTATAATAATACTAATCTTTTGTATAATTAATTTTCTATTTATGAGTTAATCAAATGTTGTTAAAATATGTATGAATATTAAATTTTTCAAGTGATCTTGAATATTTATTTGTTAATTACTTATATGAGATATACATGCAAAGCGCCTGCCAGGATACTAGTGATTTGATAATATAAAAATTGACCTATATTTACTAGATGACAACGAAAGTATGTGGGTCAATCCATATTCTTTTATTACGTACAACACAAAAAAATTTAGAATTGCCTATTTAGCTAATGAAAAATGAGTCAGGTAGTAAATTATACATGAGGTAATGATAAATAATGATATTGTTATCTATGTAATCACTTTCTCCATATTAATTATTTTTTCAATATAAAGTAATTTCAAATTTAATGTGTCTGCTTTCTTCACAAATTCAAGTTGTAAAGCATCAAAGAATTAAAAGAAGTAATGATATTAATAATTAGTATACGGATTTATCTTCAATAATTCTAAAATATTTCCTATAACATTATTGACGTTAAAAAAGTTTACTAGTTATAGGTAGTAGTAATCTTCTCTAGCGAATTCTCAAACACCAAAAAGAAAAGCTGTAAAAATCAAGCATGTACGTTGTATGCTCCTAGTAAAAATGAGTTTGTAATGCAACATTGATAGTATTTATGATGCGCGGTATTCTAGAGGCAATCTCATTGGTCGCTCTTTTCTTCTCTGTTGTTTTTGCCCGTTCAAATGAACAACTAAAGATTTCTCTCATGATGAGCTCTTATTCATAATATTTTGATTCTCTGTTATTCGGATATACTTTTCATCATCAATGGGAGAAATTTCGGCGGGGTTGTAATTTAAAAGGCAAGGAGGATTCTTTTTTGGAATACTACTGACAGGCAGTACAACTATAGGGGTACTATCAACGTCTAATGACTTTGAAGCTTTATCACTATACAACAAAAGCACCATAGAACTTGATGTACCAACAATTCTTTTTGAAATATTATTTTCATCATGAACAAGAGCTAGGTCAACATGGTTTGATTAAAAAGGCAAGAATTATTCTTTTTAGGAATGTTACTGAATGGTTGTATAGTTATAAAGATGCCCACGTTAAGTGTACAAGTTGCAATAACTCTCATTTTTTGTATAATTAATTTTTCATTTATGGCTTAACCAAATGTTGTTAAAATATGCTTGAATATTAATCTTTTACAACTGATTTTCAATAAGTGTTTATTAATTACTTATACGAGATACACGTGCAAACGCGTGCCTGGATACTAGTGATTTAATAGTATAAAAATTGACTTATAGTTACTAGATCAAAACAGAACTATGTTGGTCAATCCATATTTCTTTTATTACGTACAAAAAGGCTCTTTTCTTCTCTGCCGCATTCGCCCGTTTAAATGAACATCTTTAGATTTCTCTTGTGATTAGCTCTTATTCCAAATGTTTTGATCCTACGCAGTTCGGATATACTTTTTATCATCAACAAGAGAAATTTCGACAGGGTTTTAATTTAAAAATCATGGAGGATTATTTTTTAGAATAATACTGACAGGCAATACAGTTATAGAGGTACTGCTATCATCCATGTTTAATGATTTAAAAGTATTATCACTATGCAAGGAAAGCACCATAGAACTTGCTGTATGCCACCACAAAAATTCACAACCTTAGGGACTGTGATGGCGCAGAACACCACACTTGCTAGGCAAGCCAATGTTAAAGTTCAATTAGCTATTTTCCTTTGATTATCCATTTAAACATAATAACATAAATTTAAAGTAAACTTAATCTAATGGTTTCTAAAGAATTACTCCAAATATAAAATAATAAGCAAATAAATAGACCGAGCCACGAACTAATTATATAAATAACTCTAAGACTACCCCAGGTCTGGTCTCACAATTCACGAACTACTAAAGAATACTACAATCAATGCGCTGAAAGAAATATTATAATTGTTTTGGGGAAATTATAAAACTATCTCTAGGAACTGTCACGACCCAAATCCCAATTTAGGTCACGATGGCGCCCAACTACGATGTCAGGCAAGCCAACCTTAATTTACTAGTGATCCCTTTTTAATATATAAAACAATTTCCCACACTTGAGAGGTTTTTCTTTTAGATTTTTAAATTTCGAAGTAAACACGTGACTTAGACAACCAAAAGTGAGTAATAAATATAGTAATCACCACCAATAATTAAAACCCAAAAGAATAGAATATCCACTATGTGGGCATGCCAGGAACTGGCGTCACAGGTCTACGGGCAACTAATAGAAATGAGTGTCCAAAAGAAAGTACAAGTTTGCCCTACTGTCTGAAGAAAAGTAATACAGACATAGCAAAATAAAAGAGGAACTCCAAGGTGCTGCCAGAGAAGAACGTCAAGGAAAGCAGCTCACCGAGAAGTCCACGCCAAATATACGTCAAGGATGAGCTCCGGATGAATACCCAAATGCACCTGCCTCAGAGCCTGTACAACTAAGTACAGAAGCGTAGCATGAGTACATAAACATATATGTACCCAGTGAGTATTCCACCTAATCTCGAAGAAGTTGTGACGAGAGGTAGACGTGATACTTACTAGGGTCAAAATTTTAAATAACATAATTTAATAAGGGCTAGGCAGGCATAACAGTCGTAGTAATCACAAAGACATAAAATATCAAGTATAATTGTAATTACCTTTGCATGTCAAATTTCACTAGCATATAATGTACTAATGTCACGACCCAAAATCCCTAAGGTCGTGATGGCGCCAGACACCATTGTCAGGCAAGCCAATCATATATTAACTAACTGAAATAAATTTCCGGTTTAACATTTATGAAAAATATTTTCTTTCACTCTATTACATATTAACCAAATAAAAATCTGTTAAGAAAAATAATGGTTTAAAGATTACACTTAATCAATTATATCCCAACACATCCCAGAATCAGGTGTCACAAGCACATAAGAAATTTTTAAGAATTTATACAATCATTACAAAGCATGTCCGAAATAGAAATTGGACAAGGAAATTTAAAAATGAAAATCAATACAGTACGAGCGAGACTCTGTTAGCTGCGAATCGCCTCCAGATGATGCAGCTCGCCTAAGTCTCCGAATCCTCCACATTGCTATGAAAGTACCTGTGCAATAAAATGCACAACAATTGTAGCATGAGTACAAAAACAACTTGTACTTAGTAAGTCGTCCGCCTAACCTCAGATAGGTAGTGACGAGAGGTCAAATTATACACTTGCTAAAGGTCAATTTAGAATATCTAAGTATGACGCTAATCATGATTATTATAGGCAATTTATTAAAATCAGGAATAAGTATTTTCAACTCCGTTCACGTTTAACACTTTACATCTTCGTCATATTATTAACAATTAATCAACATGAGTGATTTAATCAAATAACAATAAATCGACAGGAAGTAACAACTTCTTCCAAAATCTTTTTAATAACTTTAAATCTCTATCATTTCAATTGATAACTTAATATTTCAGGCCAGTAATCGGGCAAAATCATAGCAACTACGCAGTAAATATCATGCGCAAGCAATACCGAGGGTCTAACGGTGCGGACCAACAATAATAAATTGTGCACTGCCGAAGGGTCGAATGGCTCGAACCATAGATGCATCTATCTGCCCCGCTCGCGAATCGATCATGCGACACAATTAAAAATAATAAGGCTAGCCTGCTCGCAAACCATACCTGCGACTCAGGTGCTCATATGAATACACACAAATACAGGGTCATCTTGCTCGCGAATCATACATGCGACTCAGGCACCCAAAGTTACACATATCCGCATAATAAATCCGTATTTTATCAAGAAAGCAGTTTTTCTCAGGAAAGTAGTAAAATTCTTCTCAAAGGAACATGAAAAATAGTTTTTAAAATCTTTGTTTTGAAACTCATTTGTCAAGTCTAATGATATTCCATAATACAACCCTACCAGGTACACAATTATCCACAGAGGAATCAAATCTCTTTCTAGATGATTGGGAAAATGGACTCTAGTCTTCCTAGATATTAAATTACGATTTCCATTATATTAGCAGTTTAATATTACAGGCAGGATGACATGTATAACACATAGGCATGCTAGTGGGTCCTAGACTACCCGGACATGGCATAATAGTAGCTACGCACGGACTCCCCTCACCTCGTGCGTACGTAGCCCCTGAAGATAATAGAATATACTTAATTAATTCACCTAGGGGGACAATTACCCCTCACAAAGTTAGAAAAGAGACTTACCTCGCTCCGAAATTCCAATACCGGCTTCCAAGCCCTTCCGACGACTCCAACGGACGCACAACGCTCTGAAACTACCACATAACGGCAAAGCAATGAAAATTCATCCTAATACTAACAAAAAATTCAAATTATATACTTTCCCAAACCCGCTTAGAGAAATGACCAAAATGCCCTCGGGCCCACGTGCCTGAAAATCCAAAATTCTCAAAGATACATTTTACCCATAGCCTTACTAACTCAAATATACAATTTACTCAAATATTCATGCTCAATTCGTGGCTAAAAATCAAAATTTTCCATTTTCTAGGTTTCTTCAATATTTTCCAAATTCCTACCAATTTCCATTCCTAATCCATGCATATAATTTTGTATTTAACTTTGAGGCATGAAGGAGTTACTTACCTTGACATTACATGAAGGAATCCTCTCTTTGAAGCCTCCCAAAATCGTCTAAGCCCATGAAAAAATAAAGACAAATGAACCAAAATCCTTGTTTTAAAACATTCTGCCCAGGACAATTTCTGCACCTGTGTTCCTACCTCCGCACCTGCGCTCCCGCAGGTGCGACTAATCTCCCGCACCTGTGGCTTCCTCATCTCCAGCCCAAAATCGCACTTGTGCCCCATTGTCCGCACCTACGGCTTCGCAGGTGCAGAAATTCCATCGCACCTACGATCCCGGCCAAGCCTGCCACTCTCGCACCTGCGGCCAAATCCTCGCAAGTGCGGATCACACCAGATGACAACAATTACAGCCTTCTTTGACTTCAAATATTGATCCGTCAACCACCCGGAATCCACCTGAGGCCCCCGGGACCCCGTCCAATTATACCAACCTATTCCAAAACATAATGCGGACTTGCTCGAGGCCTCAAATCACATCAAACAACATCGAAACCACGAATCGCACCCAAATCCCAACTTTATGAACTTAGAAATTTCCAATTCTACATTTGATGCCGAAACCTATCAAATCAAGTATGATTGACCTCAAAATTTGCGCACAAGTCATATTCAACATTACGGACCTGCTCTAACTTCCGAAATCGCATTCCGACCTCGATAACAAAACTTCCACCTCCAATCGGATTTCTCAAAAACCTTCAAATTTCTATCTTTTGCCAAATGACTTCAAAATTACCTACGGACATCCAAATTCACTTCTGATCGTGCTCCCAACTCCATAATCACAATACGAAGCTATTCCCAGGCTCGGAATCCCAAACAGATATCAACAACACTGAAATGCACTTCAAGCCCAAATTTATGAAATTCTTCTAAAATGCTAACTTCCACAATATGCATTGAAACGCTCCCCGGTTATCCAAAACCCGATCCGGACATACGCCCAAGTCCGAAATCATCATACGAACCTCTAGGAACCCTCAGATTTTTATTCGGAGGTCGTTTACTCAAAATTCCAATCTTAGTTGATTTCTCCAACTTAAGGCTTCTGAAATGGGATTTTCTTTCCAAATCAACTTTAAACTTCCCGAAATTCAATTCCGACCACACCTACAAGTCATAACACCTGAAACGAAGCTGCTCACGACTTCAAACCGCTGAACGACGCGCTAGAACCCAAAACGACCGATCGGGTCATTATATTCTCCCCCACTTAAACCGACATTGGTCCTCGAACGTGCCAAGAACTGCTCTGGAGTTACCTAAAATCACTGTTTAACATTTCGAGCACCTGTTTGTGCTACCACAACGCAGTTGAGTACATTAGCTTAATCAAATTTGAATATTCTTCTTTTATCCATATAATAAGTTCAGGATCCAGTTCCAATACCTGAAACTTCTCTGCCAGTCCTAGTTCCAATATATGAACAACGTATCAACCACCACACGATATACCAGAACATGACTGCATACCTTTGCTGAATTAGCACCATGCACCGAAAAATTCGTCATCTAACCACAATGACGCTCCTTGAACCTTAGTAACCAAAATTCCACGAATCTGATGCTCTCAATGCACCTCATGATATATATACAAACATCCTGCTATAATGCTGATGATACCACCACAATGGAGAAGATGTACAAAAATTCATACCCAACTGCAGAGTTAACAAATCCTTGAATACCTCCTCTTGACTAGAACCATCACTTCATTATGAACCTGAATAATGGTATTTGTTCTTTAATATACACTTCACATAAACTTATCGCACTAATCCTTGATCCGATAGTCACGTCTCACCCAGTATGAACTGATCTGACAACAAATCGCCCCAACATGACCAACAGCCTCACATGATACCACATCGCGCCAATAGGCCATAACTCGAACATGATAAATTAGAAATGACTCAGGAATGGACTATTCAACTCGCGCACCTAATATGAACTCTTACCAGAAAATAGGAATTAAAACACAAGAAAAATAAATACATATTAACCCTTCTCATCATCACACTGTTCCGGCATGCAACCCGATCCGAATAACATACCTGTGGCGACGTGCCACCCGATCCACACATAAAATTTACCTAAGAAGATATATATACGGAGCTTATTTGCTCCCTATTACAAATTACTGAATATCGATCACAAGCACGTTAAGTGCATAATACCATCTTGGGAGACTGATAAAGTCGTAGGCTACAAAACTCAAGCACAACTGAGGTGCGATATATATATATACACTCTGGATCTCAAGAGCTATCCTGCTCACATATCATCCCCACTACGCGGGACCTCAACACATAGGAAATTATCATGTCGTTTCAGAACTCACACGGCACAATCATAACAACACATGAATTTGACGAAGACGGAACAACATCCGCTGTTCTAATACCTTTCCATGAAAAAGCGCTCTACTGAAATGAACATGCTTGGCCCGTATGGAGCCCATAATCCTATTTAAATCCATCCACAAACATCGAGTCTACCTTGCTCGTACCAGCTACGCTAATAGCTTTTACCTGGGTCCATATTAACCCAATTTCTCTCATAATATGCAAGAACAACCATCAAAGCCGGGACAACACCCCACAATCCACAACCAAATGAACTGACCGCCTCTCAGGCATAACGTCTCAAATACACAACATTAAACTTCTTTATTCTCTGTCCAAACCTTCAATCCATCAAGTGACTACATGTCACACTTTATACAATCTTTTCGCGGTCACGCTTCCACGACCTTCCAAACATGGTAACAAGTCTGCACATCCACCACTGGCCATACTATGCTGTAAGACAAATCAAGAACCCATAACCAGGGTACAGAGCCTCTTTCACCGAATATCCATCTCAGGTGACACTGAAGGTAACACCAGCTTACTCTGAACCTTCAAATCACTTTTTCTTGCTCTACCGAGCTCATGACATCCTTATTAACACCGAACCGCAATCTTGATTCTTACTCCCAGTTACATACTGGTTACCGCACCTAACATGCCAATACGAGGTAGCGCAAGAATTCCATCATAACTTCTGAACCACCAATAGGGTGAAAACTTCATCATATAGAAACCTTTTACTTAACTCAATTCAAGAGTATCATCTCAACACACGAGTGAATTCCCACAATCACCCAACATGCAAATCCTTAAAGAGTAGACTATACCACCATAAACCTTCCGGGATCCGCCTACACCTGACAGGCTATAGCACTCAAGTGCTCCCACATGAAATCTGTTACGGCGGCCGACAAGCCTCGCACACACCGGCACAAACCACCTGCGTAGCTTAATCACATCAAAGGAACTGATCACTGCCGAAAATGTGCCATCTCAACCATGGCTAATCAATCTATTTGCTTTTAATCATCTTCAATTTGCCTCAGGAATAATAGCAACTTCTTTCAACTCATAGCAAACTCAACCGTCACTCATCTCGAGTGGCCTTGATTCACGAGACTATGCTGCCTTAATCCCGCAACCCGTATCATACCCTTTTGATAATCTTTCTTTAATCCGGAGTTTATTTCTCTCACTCCTCCAATACTATCCAGCATGCTGAAACATATCATAGAACATTCCAACCATCCTCTTTTTTCTCAGAAATTACTCTACAAAAGCTCGATTCTCGATCATACTTCTGCCTAAAACCCTTAAATGCCGCATTCTTAACTTTTGAATTCACTAGGACCGCTATTGAGAGTCACCCACTCTGACTCGACCCGAATGCAATCAACTAGAAGGCTCTTCTAGCACATGAACACCCCTTACAAGGAACCACGCGACCGAGTCATTGTCCTGACAACTCACCTATGCCCTAAGCAAAATTCTGAATCTTCCAAAGCCTAACCCTGATCCGACAGGGCAACTCTTTGACACATTCATCAAATTCAACGCACAATCACCATTTTACTCCTTTCCCTTAGCTGAAATACTTGCCAACATGCCGATAATCCGCGACCCTATGAGAAGACAACCCTACAACCCAACTGCAGATGGTGGGACTCCCCCACTTAGCCCGAAGCTACTCCTTGCACCACTCTAGACCCTACTGAGATCCTTTATCCTTTGATAACGCGATCTTTCTGAACCAATCCGTCCAATTCTTCCAAATCTTCTTGCTAGCACTCCCTAAATACTCAAATTCTCTAGCATCATTCACACATTCCGCCTCCTACTGAACAACCACTAGAACCCCTCACCGAGACCTTCCAACCCCGCCATCACTAACCTATTCACAGAAGATAACCCACCTGTGGAAATCACCCGCGGACACCTTCTAACGATGCTGAAATGCATGCTCTCTGCAACTTCAATACCCCATCCTACGCCCTGCTTCGTTTACCAACTTTACTAGTCCGTCCACTCCCCATGGACATCCATTAAATGTGCGACAATATCTTCAAATTCCAAGCTATGCTGTCGCTCCCCCACTTTACGACTGCTCAATTTCCGCTTCTTACACCTGGCCTCCTAGAAATGGAACCACCTCCTAGCCTCACTCCAGGATCATTCTCTATAGCTCTTAAACCAGCAGATCACCACGACTTTAAGCTTTCCGGAGATCATCTTTCTCTAGCTGCATTCATTATCAACACTTATCCAGTACTGAACCACGGCACCTCACGATCTCTGCCAAACGCATTCTTCAATACTTCTTCTCAATACTCTGACCCATGCAACCGAAGAAACCAGAGCACCGCCAAACTTAACACATTCCATTCGATCAATGACGACGACTAGACGTCACAGGTGCATATCCCATCTTACTTGAAGACACCAAGCTTTACTACTTTATCAACCCAACCGGACCACTCATTATCCAAATTCCTTTCCCCTGCCGGAACAAAAACACTGAAATCTTGAAATCGAACTCTGAGAAGACCTCCCTTCAAACCATTCATCACCCCCAACATACTGGAAATAATTCTATCATCATACCGACATCACACGATAACCAATCGCAAGCATCATCACTACCTGAGCATAGCCTTAAGGCTCCCAGAAACACAGCTACATAGCTGAAACAACATATTATTCTCTTGCAGGGCCATAAAAATAGCCCAAACCAATTATACATGGAAACATCTCGAATTACATCTGTAACACCATTTCAATTCCTCAAATTCCTGATTCATAGAAAGCTCTCGCGACGCGTAAGATTGAGTAGGAATAAACATAGGCATAAGCCTCAAAGGAATCAAATCACACGATGAGGAGTCAAGAAGGGAAGTACTCCTTACAGTCCTGTAGCCTATCGAAGATAAGAACAGACGTCTCTGTACCGATCCGCAAGACTCTACTAGACTTGCTCATGACTCGTGAGACCTACGGGAACCTAGCGCTCTGATACCATGTTGTCACAACCCAAAATCCCTAAGGTCGTGATGGCGCCGGACACCATTTTCAGGCAAACCAATCATATATTAACTAATTGAAATAAATTTCTGGTTTTAACCTTTATGAAAAACATTTTCTTTCACTCTATTACATATTAACCAAATAAAAATCTGTTAAGAAAAACAATGGTTTAAAGATTACACTTAAGCAATTATATCCCAACACATCCCAGAATCCGGTGTCACAAGCGCATGAGAAATTTCTAAGAATTTATACAATCATTACAAAGCCTGTCCGAAATACAAATTGGACAAGGAAATTTAAAAATGAAAATTAATACAGTACGAGGGAGACTCTGTCAGCTACGATCGCCTCCGGATGATGCAGCTCGCCTAAGTCTCTGAATCCTCCACATTGCTATGAAAGTACATGTGCAATCAAATGCACATCAAGTGTAGCATGACTAAAAAAACAACGTGTACTCAGTAAGTCGCATCCCTAACCTCAGAGAGGTAGTGATGAGAGGTCAAATTAGACACTTGCTAAAGGTCAATTTAGAATATCTAAGTATGACACTAAGCATGATTATCATAGACAATTTATTAAAATCAAGAATAAGTATTTTAAACTCCGTTAACATTTAACACTTTACATCTTCGTCATATTAACAACAATTAATCAACATGGGTTATTTAACCAAATAACAATAAATCGACGGGAATTAACAACTTCTTCCAAACTCTTTTTAATAACTTTAAATCTCTGCCATTTCAATTGATAACATAAATTTTAGGCTAGTAATCAGGCAAAATCATAGCAACTACGCATTAAATATCATGCGCAAGCAATGCCAAGGGTCGAACGGCGCAGACCAACAATAATAAATTGTGCCCTGTCGAAGGGTCGAATGGTTCGAACCATAGATGCATCTATCTGCCCCGCTCGCGAATAGATCATGCGACACGATTAAAAATAATAAGGCTAGCCTGCTCGCGAATCATACCTGCGACTCAGGTGCTCATATGAATACACTTAAATACAGGGTCATCCTGCTCGCGAATCATACATGCGACTCAGGCACCCAAAGTTACACGTATTACCATAACAAATCCGTATTTTATCAAGAAAGCAGTTTTTCTCAGGAAAGTGGTAAAAATCCTTCTTAAAGGAACATGAAAAATAGTTTTTAAAATCTTTGTTTTGAAACTCATTTTTCAAGTCTAATGATATTCCATAATACAACCCTTCCAGGTACACAATTATCCACAAAGGAATCAATTCTCTTTCTAGATGATTAGGAAAATGGACTCTAGTCTTCTTAGATATTAAATTACGATTTCGTTATATTAGCAGTTTAATATTACAGAAAGGATCACAGGTATAACACATAAGGCATGCTAGTGGGTCCTAAACTACCCGGACATGGCATAATAGTAGCTACCCACGGACTCCCGTCACCTCGTGCGTACGTAGCCCCCGAAGATAATAGCATATACTTAATTAATTCACCTAGGCGGATAATTCCCCCTCACAAAGTTAGAAAGGAGACTTACCTTGCTCAGAAATTCCAATACCGTCTTGCAAGCCCTTCCGACGACTCCAACGGATGCACAACGCTTCGAAACTACCACATAACAGCTAAGCAATGAAAATTCATCCTTATACTCATAACAAATTCAAATTATATACTTTCCCAACCCCGCTTAGAGAAATGACCAAAATGCCATCGGGCCCACGTGCCCGAAAATCCAAAATTCTCGAAGATACATTCTACCCATAGCCTTACTAATTCAAATATACAATTTACTCAAATATTCATGCTCAATTCGTGGCTAAAAATCCAAATTTTCCATTTTCTAGGTTTCTTCAATATTTCCCAAATTCCTACCAATTTCCATGCCTAATCCATGCATATAATCTTGTATTTAACTTAGAGGCGTGAAGGAGTTACTTACCTTGACATTGCATGAATGAATCCTCTCTTTGAAGCCTCCCAAAATCGCCTAAGCCCATGAAGAAATGAAGACAAATGAACCCAAATCCTTGTTTTAATACATTCTACCCAGGACGATTTCCGCACCTGCGGTCATACCTCCGCACCTGCGCTCCCGCGGGTGCGACCAATCTCCCGCACCTAGGGCTTCTTCAACTCCAGCCCAAAATCGCACCTGCGCCCTATTTGTCCGCACTTGCGGCTTCACAGGTGCAGAAATTACATCCCACCTGCGATCCCAGCCAAGTCTGCCCACTCTCGCACCTGCGGCGCCAAAGCCGCATCTGCGGCCAAATCCTCGCAGGTGCGGATCACACCAGATGACAGCAATTCCAGCCTTCTTCAACTTCACATATTGATCTTTTAACCACCTGAAATCCACCCGAGGCCCCCGGGACCCCGTCAAATTTGCCTCAAATCACATCAAACAACATCGAAACCACGAATCGCACCCAAATCCCAACTTTATGACCTTAGAAATTTCCAACTTCTACATCCCATGCCGAAACCTGTCAAATACGTCCGATTGACCTCAAAATTTTTGCACAAGTCATATTCAAAATTACGGACCTGCTTTAACTTTCGGAATCGCATTCCGACCTCTATATCAAAACATCCTCTTCCGGTCGGATTTCTCAAGAACCTTAAAGTTTCTATCTTTAGCCAAATGACTTTAAAATGACCTATGGACATCCAACCGATCTCGCTCCCAACTCCAGAATCACCATACAAAGCTATTCCCAGACTCGGAATCCAAACGGACATCAACAACACTGAAATGCACTTCAAGTCCAAATTTATGAAATTCTTCTAAAATGCTAACTTCCACAATATGCATCGGAACTCTCCCGGGTTATCCAAAACCCGATCCGGACATACGCCCAAGTCTGAAATCATCATATGAACCTGCAGGAACCCTCTGATCCTGATTCGGAGGTCGTTAACTCAAAATTCAAATCTTAGTTGATTTCTTCAACTTAAGCTTCTAAAATGAGAATTTTCTTTCCAAATCAACTCTAAACTTCCCGAAATTCAATTCCGACCACACCTACAAGTCATAACACCTGAAACGAAGCTAGTCACAACTTCAAACCGCTGAACGGCACGCTAGAGCCCAAAATGACCGGTTGGGTCGTTACAACTAAATTCCTTTTTTCACATGAAACAATTTATACAATTACAACAAAACTCCAATTAAATTATATATCACATAATATGCCAAAATCATATGGCCGAAGCGTCACGAAAATAAATGTGCATTGCCGAGGGTCGAACTGCTCGAACCATAGATGCATCTATTACCCCACTCGCGAATTGAACATACGACGTGGTTGACATAATAGTAGGGCTATCCCGCTCACAAATCATACATGCGACGCGGGTGCCGTATACTTACACATATTTTTTCAATATTTAGGGATTTAACAGAGGTTGTACGTAAAAGCAAGAACTTAAGTAATATAATTTTTGAACATAACTTCCTAATACTCTCATACCAATTCAAGGATACTATGCACCTCAAAATACATTTAGGGACACATGTAAGGCACATAAAAGCATGCTCGTGGGTCCTAGAACTACCCAACATAACATAATAGTAGCTACACACAAACTCTCGTCACTTCGTGCATGCGTAGCCCCCGCAAATAAGGACATGCAATTATTTATAATCACCTATGGGAACAATTGCCTCTTACAAGGTTAGAAAGGAGACTCACCTCGTGCCGAATCTACTTTCCGGGTCAAGAACGCGCCCGAAACTCCAAACTCGTCTCCCAAGGACTCGAAACTAGTCAAATTGTATACTTGAATTAATCTATGCTCAAAAGTATGAAATTTACCTAACTAAGTAGTTATTTCAACCTACTTTGAAAATTCAAAAAAATACACCCCGGGCCTACATGCTCGGATTCCGGAAATTCTTGAAGGAAACACTTACCCATACCCTAAGGATCATTAATATATGGTTTTGTATGATTTCATAGCTAGTTAGTGGATAATTCCGTAAATTTCATAAAGCCCTAAATTTTTACTCTAACCTTTGATTTTAACTAATTAGGAGGTTAATCTACCTAGGAATTCATGTATTAAACTAACACTAGAGTAGAAATCACTTACCTTTCAGTAGCTAGGTCGTTTGGCTCTTTTCCAAGCTCTCAAGGTCGACTATGGGGGAAGAAATGGGGTGAAAATGATTTTGTCCCATGTTTTAAAGAACACACTGCCTATAGGGGTACCGCGCCTGCGGCTCAAGTACCACACCTGCGGAAGAGGGGAAAGGGCCTGGGCTCGCACCTGTGGAGAGGAGCTTGCACCTGCGGCTCCGCTCCTGCGGATATTATCCGCACCTATGAGAAATGGGCAGCCTCACCTGAAGCCGCACCTATGAGTCAAGGACCGTAGAAGCGGTCTTGCACGTGCAGCTGGGCAACAGCATCTGCGGACACACCAGATCAGGTGCACCAGCAATTGCTTCATGTGATTTTTAGCCTCGTTTGGTGCCCGAGAGGCACCTTGGCCCAACCGAGCCCCCGTCCAAATATATCAACAAGTCCCAAGTCATAATACGGACTCGCTCGAGCCTTTGGAACACCCAAAACAACGCTAAAACTCAAAATCACATCTCAAAACTCCTAGAATCAAACTTAGGAACTTCAAGTCCTTGAATTTGCTAACAATGCGCCGAATCGACCTATACTACTCGGAATGACACCAAATTTTGCAAGAAAGTCATAAATGGCATAAGAGATCGATTCCCAGTCTCGGAATTCCGTTTGGATCTCGATAACACAAAAACACGTCCCAAACCACAATATGAACTTAAGGAAACTCTTATTTCGCTATTGGGCGCCGAAACGCTCCCGGGTCATCCAAACCCCTTTCCGAACATACGCCCAAGTCCGAAATTATCATACGAAGCTACCGGAACCATCGAAACTCGATTCCGAGGTCGTTTACTAAAAATGTTGACCGAAGTCAAACTTGGCCTTAAAGGCCAACCTTTAGGAACCACGTGTTCCTATATCACTCTAAACGCTTCCGAATCCTGAACCACCCGTCCCCGCAAGTCGTAAATCACAATGAGCCACTATGGGAAGTTTCATTTAGGGAAACGGGGTCCGATAATGCAAAATGACTGGTCGAGTCATTACACGAACTAAGAGATGTCTCTCGGGATCTTCAAACGCCAGCAGATATACCTCGTGTCTCCAGATAATGAATAGGGGCTACTAAAAATCTCTATTGTTGGCCGGTACCTGGATCTACACAAAAGAGTGCAGATTTTAGTATCAGTACAACCGACCCCATGTACTGACTAAGTGTCGAGCCTAACCTCGACGAAGTAGTGACGAGGCTAAGGCGGGGAAATTATAACTTAACCTGTGACAATACATATATATAATAACGCAATAAAACAATTCTACACAAACAAGAATATATAAACTGAAACAACAAATAAAATAACTCGATCGCCTATTCCAGGCCACAACTGTCACCAAAATTTCACGCAAGTTTCCAAATTTCTAAACTTTAATTTAAAAATAACCAAATGTGACGGATATGGGAAAATAGTAGGATAAAACAAATAAATTTCCAAATCTTTGTAATAAAATCAGTAAAGCATAATTATCCTCCCTCATCACTGTCATATATTTATATTCTCCATCTCCACCCTTATCACAGTCATTTATGTATATTTCCCTGTCCACCCTTATCCTGTCCACCCTTATCACAGTCATATATATTTATTTTCCGGTCCACCCTTACCACAATCATATATATATATATATATATATATATATATATATATATATATATATATATATATTTCCATGTCCACCCTTATCACAATCATATATATTTATTTCCCTGCACAGTCATATATATATATATATATTTTTTTTTTCTGTCCACCCTTATCACAGTCATAGATATTTATTTCCCTGCCACCCTTATCACAGTCATATATATTTATTTCCCTGTCCACCCTTATCACAGTCATATATATATTTGTATATTTATCAAAAACATTCACAATTCAGGCCAAGCCTTTCACAACACTTTTATCTCAACAATTGTAAATAGAAAACTGTACTTCTCATAAACTCATCAATATTATCACAAAAATGGAACCAACAGGAATACATACACACACACACACATATATATGTATGTATATATATATATATATATATATATATATATATATATATATATATATATATATATATATATATATATATATATCGTAAAAAAATGTCAACCCACTCAACTTTTATGTAGACGTAAACATTGTAGCGAAGATGAGAATAGCTTTACTATAATTACATATCCATGTACAAACATGGTCAATTATAAGAAAATATGCAACACAATCTCCAGCGAACTACAAAATGCATGTAACAAGTGTGAAAACATGAATGACTATTTTCTTTATAAGTAAATCAAGAATATGGACTCTGGAATCAGTACGACTCTTTCAATTCACAACAACTTGTCTCAAGCA
>ML362034.1:0-33962 GCA_005239505.1 Nicotiana paniculata
TGAGTTAGTAAGGCTATGGGTAGAATGTATCTTCGAGAAATTTTGGATTCCGGGCACGTGGGCTCGAGGGCATTTTGGTCATTTCTCCGAGCGGGGTTGGGGAAGTATATAATCTGAATTTGTTGTGAGTATTAGGATGAATTTCATTGCTTTGTCATTTATATGGTAGTTTCAGAGCGTTATGCATTCGTTGGAGTCATCGGAAGGGCTTGGAAGCCGGTGTTGGAATTTCAGAGCGAGTTAAGTCTCATTTGCTAACTTTGTGAGGGGGAATCGTCCCCATAGGTGAATTAATTCAGTATATGCTATTATCTTCGGGGGATATGTATGCACGGGGTGACGGGACTCCGTGCGTAGCTACTATTATGCCATGTCCGGGTAGCTTAGGACCCACTAGCATGCTTTATGTGTGTACCTGTAACCCTGCATGTGATATCAAACTGCTGATATGACCGAAACGTAATTGAATGTTTAAAAGAAAATTAGAGTTCATATTGTTAACCTTCTAAAAAGAGAATTGTTTCCGCTGTGAATATATGTGTACCTGGACTGGTTGTATCATGGAGTATCACTAAATTTGACAAATAAGTTTCAAAAAACAAAGATTTCAAAACCTATATTTCATATTTCCTTTAATAAAGATTTTACCACTTTCCCCCCGAGAAAAACGGTTTTTCTTGATAAAAATACGAATTTATTATGTGGATATGTGTAACTTTGGGTGCCTGAGTCACTGGAGTGATTTGCGAGCAGGAAGACCCTGTATTTGTGTATGTATTCATATGAGCACCTGAGTCGCATGTATGATTCACGAGCAGGCTAGCCGTATTATGTTAACCGTGTCGCATGATTGTTTTGCGAGTGGGGCAGATAAATGCATCTATGGTTCGAGCCGGTCGACCCCTCGGCAGTGCACATTTTATTATTGTTGGTCCGTGCCGTTCGACCCTCGACATTTCTTGCGCATGATATTTGCTGCATAGTTGCTATGATATTTGCCTAATTACTGGCCTGAAATGTTAAATTGTTGATTGAAATGACAAAGATTTAAAGTTATTAAAAAGACCTTTTGGAAGAAGTTGTTCCTTCCGTTGATTTATTATTATTTGATTAAATCACCATGTTGATTAATTGTTAATATGACGAAGATATAAAGTGTTAAATGTGAACGAAATTGAAGGATGTTTAAATCCTGTTTTATAAACTGCATGTGATAAAACCATGCTTAGTGTAACTCCTAAATATTTTAAATGGACCTTTAGTAAGTGTCTAATTTGACCTCTCGTCACTACTTCTCCGAGGTTAGGCGGGCGACTTACTGAGTACACGTTATTTTTGTACTCATACTACACTTGCTGTGTATTTTGTTGCACAGGTACCTACATAGCATAGTGATTGATTTGGAGACTTGGACGGGCTGCATCATCCGGAGGCATTCCGCAGCTGACTGAGTCCCCCTCCTACCGTATTATTATTATTTTAAATCCCTTGTCCAAATTGTATTTCAGACAAGCTTTGTAGTATTTGTAAGATTCTTAGAAGTTGCTCATGTACTTGTGACACCGGATTCTGGGATATGTATTGGGATTTAATTATTTAAGTGAAATCCTTAGATCACTATTTTTAAATAACAGAATTTTATTTGGTGACGTATTTAATTTATGAAAATTTATTTATTTGATTATGAAATGCAAGAAAAAGGCAACGGTTTCAAAAATGTTAAAACATGAATGTATTTCAACTAATTAGGGATTTGGCTTGCCTGACAGTGGTGTTCGGCGCCATCACGACCTATGGATTTTGGGTCGTGACAACATGGTATTAGAGCGCTAGGTTCCCGTAGGTCTCACGAGTCATGAGCAAGTCCAGTAGAGTCTTGCGGATCGGTACGGAGACGTCTGTACTTATCTTCGATAGGCTACATGGCTGTTAGGAGTATTTCCCTTCTTGATTCTTCATCGTGCGAGTTGATTCCTTTGAGGCTTATGCCTATGTCCATTCCTACTCAATCTTACGCGTCGCGAAGCGCTTGCTATGGATCAGGAATTTGAGGAATGGAAATGGTACTGTGTATGTTATTCGAGATGCTTCCATATGTAAATGGTCGTGGTTGTTGTTATGGCCCTGTGAAAGGGTAATATGTTGTTTCAGCTCAGTAGTTGTGTTTCTGGGAGCCTTAAGGTTGTGCTCAGGTAGTGATGATGGTTGCAATTGATTATCGCGCGGTGTCGATATGATGATAGGACGTATGCCCGTATGTTAGGGAAGATGAATGGTTTGAAGGGAGGTCTTCTCAGAGTGTGATTTCGAGATTTCAGTGCTTTTGTTCCGGCAGAGGGAAGGCATTTGGAGTATGAATGGCTCGGTTGGGATTCATAAAGTAGTAAGACTTTGTGTCTTCAAGTGAGATGGGGTATGCACCTGTGACGTGTAGTCGTCGCCATTGATCGAATGGAATATGTTAGGTTTGTCGGTGCTATTGTTTTTTTGGTTGCGTGGCGTCAGATTATCGAGATAAAGTATTGAAGACTGCGGTTGGCAAAGAATGATCCTGGAATGAGGCTAGGCGGTGGTAAAATTTCTAGGAGGCCAGGTGTAAGAAGCGGAAGTCGAGCAGTCGTAAAGTGGGGGAGCGGCAGCACAACTTGGAATTTGGAGATATTGTTGCGCATTAATGAGTGTCCATGAGGAGCAGACAGACTAGTAAGTTGGTAAATGAAGCAGGGTGTAGGATGGGGTATTGAGGTCGTAGAGAGCGTGCATTTCAGCGTCGCTGGGAGGTGTCCGCGGGTGATTTCCACAGGTGGGTCGTCTTCTAGGGATAGGTTAGCAATGGCGGGGTTGGCAGGTTCTGTGAGGGGTCCTAATGGCTAGTCGGTAGGAGATAGAATGTGTGAATGATGCTAGAGAATTCGAGTATTTAGGGAGTGCTAGCAGGAGAATTTGGAAGATTTGGATGGATTGGTTGAGCAAGATTGTGTTATCAAAGGAGGAAGGATCTCAACAGGGTCTAGAGTGGTGCAAGGAGTAGCTTCGGGCTAAGTGGGGGAGTCCCACCATCTGCAGTTGGCTTGTAGGATTGTCTTCGCATAGGGTTGAGGATTTTCGGCGTGTTGGCAAGTTATTTCAGCTAAGGGAAAGGAGTAAAATGGTAATTGTGTGTGGGATTTGATAAATATATGCAAAAGTTGGCCCTGTCGGATCAGGGTTAGGCTTTGGAAGATTCAGAATTTATGCGTAAGGCATG
The DNA here is from genome assembly GCA_005239505.1 of Nicotiana paniculata. Lineage (NCBI taxonomy): Eukaryota > Viridiplantae > Streptophyta > Magnoliopsida > Solanales > Solanaceae > Nicotiana > Nicotiana paniculata. Next base: position 3,248 of record ML362034.1, read on the forward strand.
GGTGAGTTGTAAGGGTAGTGACTCGGTCACGGGTCTCATTGAAAAAGGTGTTCCTGTGCTAGATGAGCCTTGGGGTTGATTGTATTCGGGGCCAGTCAGAGTGGGTGACTCTCAATAGCGGTCCTAGTGAGTTCAAAAGTTAAAGAATGCGGCGTTTAAGGATTTCAGGCAGCAGTATGATTGAGAATCGAGCTTTTGCAGAGTAATCTCTGAGAAAAATGAGGATGGTTGGAATGTTCTATGATATGTTTCAGCATGCAAGATAGTATTGGAGGAGTGAGAGAAATAAACTCTAAATTATAGAAATATTATCAGAAGGGTATGAGACGGGTTGCGGGATTTGGGCAGCATGGTCTCGTGAATCAAGGTCACTCGGGATGAGTGAGGGTTGAGTTTGCTATGGGTTAAAAGAAGTTGTTATTATTCCTGAGGCAATTGAAGATGATTAAAAGAAGATAAATTGATTATCCATGGTTGAAACGGCACATTTACGGCAGTGATCGGTTCCTTCAGTGTGATTAAGTTATGCATGTGGTTTGTGTCAGTGTGTGTGGGGCTTGTCGGCCGTCATAATGGATTTCGTGTGGGAACATTTGAGTGCTATGGCCTGTCATGTGTAGGCGGATCCCGGAAGGGTTATGGTGGTATAGACTACTATTTAAGAAATTGCATGATTGGGTGATCATAGGAATTCACTCGTGTGTTGAGATGGTACTCTTGAATTGATTTAAGTAAAAGGTTTCTATATGATGAAGTGTTCACCCTATTGTTGGTTCGAAAGTTATGATGGAATTCTTGCGCTACCTCATGTTGGTATGTTAAGTGCGGGAAGCAGTATGTAACTGGAATCAAGATTTAGGTCCGATGTTTATAAGGATGTCATGAGCTCGGAAGATCAAGGCCAAGTGATTTGAAAGTTCAGTGTAAGATGGTGTTATCTTCAGTATCACCTGAGATTTGATATTCGGTGAAAGAAGCTTTCTACCCTGGTCATGGGTTCTTGATGTGTTTTGCGGCCTTAGTGTGGTCGGTGTTATGGATGGGCAGACTTGTTGCCTTGTGTGGAAGGTCGTGGAAGCATGACAGCGAAAATATTGTATAAAGTGTGACATATAGTCACTTGATGGAATTAAGATTTGGAATGAGCATAAAGAAGTGCAATATTGCTTAATTGAGAATTTATGCTTGGAGGGCGTTCGGTTCAGTTGATTATGGATTATGGGGTGTTAGTCCCGGTGATGATGGTTGTTCTCGTGTATTATGAGAAAAAGTGGGTTAATGTGGACCCAGGTAAAAGCTAATATCTAAGTTTGGTGCGAACGAGGTGGCTCGATGTTTGTGGATGGATTTAAATATGATTATGGGCTCCGTGTGAGCCAGGCATGTTCCTTTCAGTAGAGTATTTTTTATGGAAAGGTATTAGAACAGCGGGTGTTGTTCCATTTTCGTCAAATTTATGTGTTATTGTGATTGTGTCTTACGAGTTGTGAAACGGCTTGATAATTTCTCATGCGTTGAGGTCAAGGATGGTATTATGCACTTAGCGTGCTTATGATCGATATTCAGTAATTCGTAATAGTGAGCAAATCAGCTCCGTATATATATATATATCTTCTTCTGTAAATTTTATGTGTGGATCGGGTGGCACGTCGCCACAGGTATATTATTTGGATCGGGTTGCGCGCCGCAACAGTGTGATGATGAGAAGGGTTAATATGTATTTATTTTCTTGTGATTTATTTTCCCATTTTCTGGTAAGAATTCATATTAGTTGCGTGAGCTGAGTAGTTTGAACGAATTCTGAGCTTATTATATGGATAAAAAAGAAATCTCCAGGTGTTTGAACGAATTTTGAGCTTATTATATGGATAACGAAGAAATCTCCAGAATTTATCAAGCTATTGTGCTCGACTGGGTTGTGGTAGCACGGGCAGGTGCCCGAGATGTTAAACAGTGATTTCAGGTAACTCCAGAGCAGTCCTTAGCACGTTCGAGGACGAACGTCGGTTTAAGTGGGGGAGAATGTAACGACCCGACCAGTCGTTTTGAGTTCTAGCGCGTCATTCAGCGGGTTGAAGTCGTGAGCATCTCCGTTTCAGGTATTATGACCGTGGGCGTGGGAGGAATTGAATTCCAGGAATTTAGAATTGATTTGGAAAGAAAATTCTCATTTCAGAAGCCTTAAGTTGGATCAACTAAGATTGAAATTTTGAGTAAACGATCTCTGAATCAGGATTTGAAGGTTCCAGCATGTTCGTATGATGATTTCAGACTTGGACGTATGTCCGGATCGGGTTTTGGATAACCCGGGAGCGTTTCGGCGTAAATTATGGAAGTTAGCATTTTAGAACAATTTCATGAATTTGGGGTTGAAGTGCATATCAGTGAGGTTGATGTTCGTTTGGGATTCCGAGTCTGGGAATAGCTCCGTATGGTGATTCTGGAATTGGGAGCGCGATCGGAAGTGAATTTGGATGTCCGTAGTTCATTTGGCTAAAGATAGAAATTTGAAGGTTTTTGAGAAATCTGGCCGGAAGTGGAAGTTCTGATATCGAGGTCGGAATGCGATTCCGGAAGTTGGATCAGGTCCGTAATATTGAATATGACTTGTATGCAAAATTTGAGGTCAATCGGACGTGATTTGATAAGTTTCGACATCAGATGAAGAAGTTTGAAATTCTAAGTTCTTAAAGAATTGGATTGGAGTGCGATTCGTGGTTTCGGCATTGTTTGATAAGATTTGAGGGCTCGAGCAAGTCCGTGTCATGTTTTGGGACAGGTTGGTATAATGGACGGGGTCTCGGGGGCCTCGGGTAGATTCCAAGTGGTTGACGGATCAAATTGAAGTTGGAAAAGGGCTGAAGTTGCTGTCATCTGGTGTAATCGCACCTGCGAGGCTTTGACCGCAGGTGCGAAGCCACAGGTGCGGCCCTGGCGCCGCAGGTGCGAGTGTGGGCTTGGCTTGGCTGAGGACCGTAGGTGCGATGGATATTCCGCAAGTGCGGACAGTGGGGCGTAGGTGCGATTTGGCTGAAGTTGAGGAAAACTGCAGGTGCGGGAGATTTGGTCGCACCTACGGGATCACAGGTGCGGAGGAAGGACCGAAGGCGCGGAAATCGACCTGGGCAGAATGTTTTAAAACGAGAATTTGGGGTTCATTGTCTTCATTTTTCATTTGGTTGAGACAGTTTTGGAGAGCTTTTCAAGGGAGATTTCACCAAGCATCAAGAGGTAAGTGATTCTTTCTCATTTCCAAGTTGAATACAAGATCATTACATAAGTTTGATATGGAAATTGTGGGAAAATTGGGGTTTTTGAAGAAAAACCTAGAAAAATGTAAATTTGGATTTTTAGCCACGAATTAAGCATAAATATTTGAGTAAATTATATATTTGAGTTAGTAAGGCTATGGGTAGAATGTATCTTCAAGAAATTTTGGATTCCGGACACGTGGGTCCGAGGGCATTTTGGTCATTTCTCCGAGCGGGGTTGGGAAAGTATATAATCTGAATTTGTTGTAATTATTAGGATGAATTTTCATTGCTTTGTCATTTATGTGGTAGGCTAAGCTTAGGTTGAAATTAAAAGTCTAACTCCTAATTTAGGATAACTAATTAAGGCTAATTACTAAGTTAATCACACATGATATGATTACTTGAATTAGTTTGGTCTAAATCCTGAAAATAATTCACTTAGTTTCAATTGTTTAGGTTTATTTCAAGTCCCTATTGAAGAAGTTTAACTTTCAGCTTCTTCCTTAGTGATTACTATTGAGCTTAGTATCTTAATTTGGTCAAAATTAGTCAATCTTAAGTAACTTAATCCTGAACACTAAGGAGTAATTTTACGGGGTATTTCAGGGTATTTTAGGAACTTTAAGTGAAGAATCTTGGCTGTAACAGCTCAAGAAACTTCTAGAATAAGGATAAACATCAAAACAAAATAAGAAAATCATTAAATCAGATTTTTCTGGGTAAAAACAGTAATTTTCAAGGGTAAAAAGGGGATGTAAATAGAATAACCTTCTAGAAACTGTACAGTTGTCCTAGCTGTTAAAAAGATGTTGAAAATAAGATAAGAAGGACAGTTGTATTGTACTATTTTCAGATTTAAAAAGTAAGGAATATTCCTAAAATATACCCCTACCTAGGCAGCCTATATAAAGGCTACTATATTCTGAAGAAAAAAAAAGACAATTAGAAGAATTCAATCTGAGATTTACACACACTCACAAAATTAGAGATATTCACTCTGAAAAATTCATAAGAACAAAATTCTGCACACACACACTGCTCTGAAAACACCTGCACTCAAAAACTTATGTTGAAAACCTACTACCATCCTGAAAATACTTTACTCCACTAAAAGAATCCAAAAACCTTCTGAAAATACTGATATGGATATAGAAATACTCCAGAATTGATTTTCTTCAAGCTGTAGTTTCTTCTGAAAATTAGTTTGTTAGCTGTGGTTTTTCCCTACTCCAAAATTGGTTTTGTTGTGGCTTTTCTGGGGTTAAAACTGGTCAGTTCGAGTTGATTTTTCTGGGTTTATTTCTGGCTGTTGTTGTGCTTTTTGTTGCTGTTTTAAGGCTCACAACTCTCTGGTTTTATGACCTTTATTTGGTTCTATATTCTTGCTATTTTTCTCTTTAAAAGGTATGTAACCATTTTTTGATGAAATGAAACCTGTTTGCTCTGAACACTTTCCATATCTGTGTGTATTTGTGTTCTTAGCTTCAGCTTTAGATTATGTGTGTTAATACTTAGTTTTGTTTGGTTTGGGACTATTTAAGAAACTCTTGTGAAAAATATAAACTCATTTGTAAAAGTAATATAAAACAGCATTAAAGGTGTGAATCTGACCACTAGTTGGGTCAGATTCACTCCAAAAAATGCACATTTTGTTATATTAAAAAATGCAGGTGTTTGATTGGTTTTGGCTAAGAAATGGTGTGTGGCTTTGATAGAGCTGAAAGTAGTAGTATCTTCCTTCAGGAATTTATCTAGTCTAGGTTGAAACTAATAGCGTTTTAGAAATGTCATCTAATTTAGGGCATTTATTTTCATTTATATTAAAAAAATTATATTTTGTTTAGTTGAACAACAATGTAAAAGGCACATTTATTTCTGTTAAATTATTATATCCCCATTTCCCTTACTCCTGAATTATTGTAATTTATATGGACTGATTTATTATTCAAAAGTCCAGAAATTTGATTTCTATTATATACAGCAGATGGGCCAGACTTATAACAATGGCCCAATGAGCCTGAATGAGTCTGGACCCTAGGACATTGGGCTTGGGGTGTAAAGTCCCTAATTATTTTACTTAAGATTGCTGATTTTTCAAGGGAAATTTTCATAAAGCACTATCTTTTAGTAGTAATTAGCAATCTATATATACCATTTGCTATATTACGGATTATAGATACCTTTTCTGTGGTTATAAGATGTATTTGATGTATTTAAGCTATTGTATTCATGAATACAGTAGCAAAAATAGGCGTGAATCAGAGAAGTCCATCTAATCAGTTGTTGTATTCGAGTGTATTCGACTGTATTCATGGAGTGAAATGTGGGATTACAGCTTGATAGATTATTGTATTCGACTGTATGCACGGCGTGAAATAGGGGATTACACTGTTTTTAAAATGGAAAGTGAATCAATTAACGTAATAGACTCCTAATATAACTCAACAAAATCAATTATAACACACAAATTTTGTATTTTCAGTTATAAAAAAGATTCTCAACTGAAAAATACCCCAAAAATATAGCAATCTTCAGAGTAATTATATAATACATCTGAATACATAAATTATATTAATTAAAAAAATATATGAATACATTCAAGGCATATAACGAGACAGTGAATACAATGATATACATAGAATACAGCGGGATAAATTAAAATACAATGAAAAAAAAGAGAGTGAATACAATGAAATACATGGAATACAACGAGATACATTGAATTACAATGAAAACAATGACAATGAATACAATGAAATACATGAAAAATACATTGAAATATATTAACAGAAAATCAAGTTGCTCAGCCCCAAACTCCGTCGTCTTTGTTCAAGAACAAACCCTAATTTTCGGCGAATCTGCCGTTCACCGGAAGCTGGTAGTGAAAACGCACCGCCTTGGTCCGGTGATGGTGCCAGACAAAAAACTTATATGTCAAAGCCACAATGGCAAAAAACTACGTCAAAGCCTTCAATGCCACAATGGAAACCGCCGATAAGACCGCCACAATGGCAAAAAACTACGTCAAAGCCTTCAATGCCATATCTCAGAAGATGTAGAAATCACAGAAACTTATATCCTTCAACGACAAATTGATTGATAAAGACAAATTAACTTATATCCTTCAATGACAAATTAATAGAAAAACAACGTCAAAGCCTTCAAACCTTCAATGATGAATTGATAAAGAGGAAACTTACTGCTTCCATTATTGAATAGTGTATCAAAGTAGAGAGAGAAAGAAAATAGTGTAACTGGACAGCGTATTTAGTGGCTTATGTGTAATGACCCGACCGGTCGTTTTTGCGTTATCAGACCCGTTCCCCTAAATGAAACTTCCCATAGTGGCATTTTATGATTTATGACTTGCAGGGATTGGTGGTCCGGGATTCGGAGGTGTTTTGAGTGCAATAGGAACAATTGGTTCCTTAAGGTTGGCCTTTAAGGCCAAGTTTGACTTCCGTCAACATTTTGGATAAACGACTCCGGAATCGAGTTTTGTCGATTCCAGTATCTTCGTGTGATGATTTCGGAATTAGGCGTATGTTCGGATTGGGTTCTTGATGACCCGGGAGAATTTCGGCGCCCAATATTGAAACAAGAAGTTCCTTAAGTCCATATTTTGGTTTGGGACGTGTTTTTAATTTTTGAGATCCGAACGGAATTTCAGAACCGGGAATAGTTCCGTATAGTCATTTATGACTTGTCTGTAAAATTTGAAGTCATTCCGAGTAGTATAGGCCCGTTCTGCGCAATGAGGCGAATTCTAGAATTTCTTAAGTTCTTAATTTGATTCAAGGGGTTTTGGAGAGTGATTTTGAGTTTTAGCGATGTTAGAAGTGATCCGTAGGCTCGAGAAAGCCCGTATAATGATTTGGGACTTGTTGGTAAATTTTGACGAGGGCTCGGATGGGTCCAGGTGCCTCCCAGACCCCGCACGAAGCCAAAAACCAGCAAAAATCACTGCTGGTGCACAACAGCTGGTGTGACCGTTGGTGCGGACTTGTGCCCGCTGGTGCGAGTCCGCTGGTGCGAACTTCCCCTTCGCAGGTGCGACCCCCATCGCAGGCGCGAACAATATTCCGCAGGAGCGGGACCGCTGGTGCGTCTCCCGACTCTGCAGGTACGAGCCCAGGGTCCCAGGCCCTTTTCCGCAGGGGCGGCCAATTTCTCGCGGGTGCAAGACCGCACCTGCGGTCCCAAAGTCGCAGGCGCGGGATCCCTGTGAGACAGACTTATTTAAGGACCAAAAACACGGGATTTCTTCATTTTTTTCCATATTCAACCTCCATTAGAGAGATTTTGAGCTAGGGGAAAGGTTGTCCAAGAACCTTATCATCAAAGGTTAGTAATTTCTCTCTAAATTTCCAATTATACATAGAAATCAACTAGTTTAATTCTCAAAATATCAAAATCATAAAATGGGATAGAAATTCTAGGGCTTTTGAATAATTGGTGAATTATCCACTTGAGACCATGAATTCTTGTATAAATCATATAATTTCGCTCCTTAGGCTACGGGTAATCTATTCCTCCAAGAATTTTCGAAATCCGAACGCGTGGGCCCGGGGTCAAAATTTCAAGAATCGTCAAGAATGTTAAATTTTAGGAATTCTTGATAATTCTTCTTCTTGAACCTTAAATTGATTCAATTACATCGTGTTTGGCTAGTTGTGAGTCGTCAGGAGTAGTTTCGGAGTTCGGGCGCATCTTTTGATCTGGTACTTGGTCCGAGGAGTCCTTTTATCGAGGTGAGTCTCCTTTCTAACCTCGTGAGAGGGAAATTGTCCCTCTAGGTAGCCTTGATTGCTAGGTGATCTTGTTTGGGGGATACGTACGCGCCAAGTGACGAGAGTCCGTACATAGTGGCTATTACTGCTTCGTCCGGGTAGTTAGGACACATCATGTTCAATGTTTTTCCCTGTTGTAGCCTAAATATGACTTGTATTCTTATGTGATTGGTATTGTTGTCTTTGAACGTTGTGATATTTTATTGTTGTCTTTGAACATCGTGATTCTTGGCTTGATTTAAGTGTGATAAGAGAAATCATGGGATGGGATCGGGCCGTACGCCACGGCAGAGTGATGGTTTACTATATTGTGGGATCTGGTCGTACGCCACGGCAGAGTGATGATTGATTATATTGTGGGATCGGGTCGTATGCCATGGCGAGATTGAGATTACAGGATGGGATCGGGCCGTACGCCACGGCGAGATTGAGACTACAGGATGGGATCGGGTCGTACGCCACGGCAAGGTCGAGACTACAGGATGGAATCGGGCCGTACGCCACGGCGGATACCAATCTTGGTGGATTTTGGATTGTTATTTGATTCCTAATATCGATGTACTTGGTTATTTGTCTTACATGCCTACTATTTTCCTCACATCTTGCTTACTTTATTACTGTTGGACCTTAGTGAGTATCGAGTCGACTTCTCGTCACTACTTCTTCGAGATTAGGCGGGATACTCACTGGGTACATATTTATGTATGTACTCATACTTCACTTTCTTTTCTTCTGTACTTGACTGTACAGGTCCGGAGGTTGGTACGTCTGATCATCAGTCCGGTGCTAGATATTGACCGGGGTTGGTTATACTTCACGGTGAGCTGCTCTTCCTGGCGATTCCTGGCAGCACCTTGTAGTTTCCTTTTGTTATTTTCCCCGTCTATTTCATTCAGACTATGGGATTGTATATATTTACGTATTCTGGTGTATTCTGATAGTTGCCCGCGACACTCGTGACACTAATTCCTAGCACACACGTGTGTACATTTTGGGCTTTTGGGCTGCATTTTCATACATATGCTTATCTTTTGACTCACGTATCAGATGTCTTATTTTCATGTCACCGGCTAATATCATGTAAATAAAAGCTTAAAACTGGTAAAAGTTGGATTAATTAATCACATGGGAAGGGTAACACTTAGTATAATTTATGTTGGCTTGTCCAACCCTATTGTTGGGCGCCATCACGACCCGTGTGGGAAATTGGGTCGTGAAATTAGGGGTAGGAGGTAACCAAAATTAAATATTTTGCTATAAACATTAAAAGGTATCTATGGAATATAATTTTTTTAAATGGTATTTATTTAAAATAAATAATGTGTTAACCTTTGCTATAGGAATTAAAAATTCCATTTTTCAATCTTTGAAATACTATTTAAAGTCATGTATGGATTTTGAATCCATTGGACTCTACAGTTACAAGGCCCAATATGTAAGGCTGGGTACAGTCTTCTAACTAAATATAACTTTTACTGTTAATTAAGAGAAAAAATATTCAACCTTGTTAGATGCTCTTTTACAGTCATTCATGATTCTAAATTCGATCCATGCTTAATTAGATCTTGTTTTCATTTTATACACTTTGTTTTCTTTACATAAGGCTTTCTCTGTTATCTGGACAGTTTTTATGGCTAAAACATGACTGGCCCAGTATGCTTAGCACTAAAACTGGGCCAGATTTCTAACATTTTTAGATAGCCTTGCCCTTAATTTGTACCTTAGAACACTTAGTTTTAGAAGACTTTGAACAATCTTACATGTTGTAATCCTTTTATGTCAATCAAATTCAAAAACGAGTAAGAAATAGTGTAAAATCGTGACTGGCCCAGTACCTAGGCATGAAGCTGGGCCAGATTTACAATACTTATAATAGGCCTATTCCTTTCCTTTAGGACCAGAAATATTTAATGGACAGTGCTGAAAGTTTATTAAACCCAAAACGAATTCCTGAATTAATTTTATAAACAAATTAGGAGAACCAAAAATAATAGTTGCTTAGATATATAATTAAATCATAGTGACCATAGTCATGATACGTAAATCCCATTCGGGTGTGCATATTGTGCTACCCGACGATAACTTCAAACAATAATTAAAATAAACATGTTGAAAATCGCGGGTGCATTTCATGTGGCGCGGTTTGCAACGTGTCCAAAAACGACAAGTGCACACCATCGTGACTTGTTTCAGAATAATCCATAAATATTAAAAGCGGTTCAAAAGTTTTTTAAAATGCACAATAGGTTTAAAACATGTAAATAATTAGACAATTAGGCCAATTATTAATAGTAAGCGATCGTGCTAGAACCACGGAATTCGAGAGTGCCTAACACCTTCTCCCGGGTTAACAGAATTCCTTACCCGAATTTCTGATTCGCAGAACTTTTGAAACAAAGTCAAAATTTCCTCAATTTGGGATACTAAAAAATAAATGGTGTCCCGGAACACCGTAAAAAATCCGGGTGGCGATTTGAAAATAAATAAATAAATTTCAAATTCGATTTATGCCACTTAAATTGAAAAAACTCTCGTATCCCTACCCTTATCGGGAAAAAGGAGGTGTGACACCATTAAAAAGTAATGTCTACCTTTCTTTTATTGGTTATTAAATAAATTCTTTAATTTTAATTTATCTTTTAATTTATTTTAGTCCAAGCATTTCAAATGGAAACGGCCTTCAAGAAGAAAGAGTGAAAATTTTCTATTTGGTATGAGAATACTTGAGCCAAAGCGTGTTTGTGCATAATTGGAATAAGTAAAAGTTTAATATGGAAAAGTTTAGTTGATTTCAAATTCTTAAATATTTAGAATTCTTACATAATTTAAATAAGGAAATAGATTTAATAGTAAAGAATATAGTTGGTTTAAAAGTCCTAAATATTAGAAAAATAATTTCAAAAAATTTTGTCTAATGTAAACTTTATTTGTAGAGGGTAAAAAAAGCGAACGACATTCCTTCGGTTTTAATATAACATAGATAGATAGATATAGAATATAGGGAGTGAAGTAGTTGAAAGCAAGCAAGAATTTGACATAAAGTGTCCTTTTTCCACTAAAGACGCACCCCTACAGGCTACAGTAACCTTGACACCAAGGTGTTTCAATTAGGGGTGGACATAGATCGGTTCAGTCGGTTATTATAAAAGTACGATTTAATTTATCGATTTTCAATTTTGTAATATTAATAACCAAATCAAATTAAAGTATTTACATGCGATTTTTTCAAGGTTCGATTGGATTATTTCCAGTTTATATTTTCAGTTTCAAACGGTTGTAGGAACAGCGAAGTATTTACAGTTTGTAGGAACATCAATAAACATTAAAGTGTCTACTGTCTACTGTCTGTAGGAACATCTAACTATCTAAGTGTCTACTGTCTCAACACAATTTTTGTAGGAACATGTAAGTGTCAACTTGCTGCTGTAGACATATCACTTTAAATTCGAAGATAAAATAGACATAGAAGTGTCTACTTGCTCGAGAACGTGTTGTAGATATATTTGTGAACAACTAATTTTTTACCACATCTAAATTATATACTTATTATTTTAGTGTAAATATTTTTTAGATTTAATCTTGATATTTTAAAGTTTTATCTTACTCTTAATAGATTTTATTCTATTTAATTAATAGAAAATACTCACATTCTTAAAAAATAGATTTTATTTTCCATTTACAAAAAAGAAATCACAAATATATGTGTACATACATACAATATATATATATGGAGTATATTTTAATTAGAATTTTAATAAGTAATTATATTTCCTTTGTATAATTTAAACTATAGTGTAAATATTGCGTTTTCTTATTTATATAATTTTCTAAGTCTAAAAGTAAGTTGGTTAATGTGTATGTATATATATATGTGTGTGTGTGTATATATAGCTATGTATTTTACCTTCTTTTTATTTAATAAAAATGGATTACAAAAAGGTAACTAACGAAAACATAAAAGCCAAGCTGCATCAATTTCTCACTTCCCCACTTTACTCACGCCTCACACCACTTCCTCACATTTTCATATGCACACACACAACAAAAAACTATAAAGAAAAATGGGGAGGAGAGTACAAAAAAAAGAAGGAATTGAGTAAGAGGAGAAGAAAATTGGCAGTGAGAAGAAGAAAGCACATATTTGCTTTCTTTGGTTTTGGAGTCGGAGAGGTAGAGTAAAGTGTTCTACTTTATTCCGATCTTCTCTTTTCAGAACAAAAGTTTGAAAACCATGCTTGAAATGGAGTAAATGGAGATTCTCTGTTCGAGTTCTGGACGTTAAGGTTCAAGTCGAATTTCTTTTGGTTCACGCTTTGTTGTCATTACTCAAATTTGGCGTTGAACATCATTATATTTGCTGGATTTTCTATTGAAAAACTTTACTGGCAAAAGATTAATATTTATCTTCCATCTTTTTATTTTATTTTTCGTCTGTGATGATTCTCTATGCTCATGACAAGGCCGGATGTTAATCTTCTAAGTAGCGTTTATCTTCTGCCTTTTCTTTTTATGTGTTTGATAATTTATTTTCTTTCCCTTCTTTTCTTTTAATACGTAGACTAGACTTTGGTAGCAATATTTCATATGCAAGATTTGTTTTAAATATTTTTACTTTATTGTTGATAGTCTTCATTTTAGATTTTTCGTTTCATGTATTCTATGATGTACTCGTTCTTTTATATGTGGATGATTCTTACCTCTAATAACAGAGGCTCTATTCATTGAAGATAAGTGAATTTAATTGTTAAAGGAAAGCAATAACTGATGCATAGTAATTTAATACTTTTTTTAGTGTTTAGCATTTTGAAATTAAAGAAAGTTTGAGTTTTAGTATTGTTTGCCTTTAATTTTGTTCTTTTTGTCTTTTCATAGAATGAGGTAGGAAATTTAAGGTGGAATTTAGATTATCAAGAAGTGTAAATCTAACTATATCAACAGTGGAAGGATTTAATTCAATACAATAAAAATAAATTCTTTCCTTCCCTTTGGGTTCTTTTTTTCTTTTTTGTTTTATTTTAGAAGTCTTGTTTATTATTTAACTAGTTTCCGGACACGTGTGTTGCACGTGTATTCCATGTTAACTGTATAAAACTTTATAAAATAATATTAGTATTAATAAATTATATTACCACTTCATACAAATTTATCTTACTATATTGAAAATAACACGATTGATGTCAACAGACATAGATAGGAAAATGGTATGAAGAAATGTAATGTTTGCTTGTCACGATCCATTTCCAGTGTCGTGATGGCACCTGTCGTGGAACCAGGCAAGCCACACATTTTATCTAACTAAATACAATTTCTCATAAAATGCCCTTTTTAACAAATTCTGAAATCAATAATAATAATAATAATAATAATAATAATAATAATAATAATAATAAATCTAGTATTTTGGGAAAATCAGTTTATGAAATTCAAAAGACCAAATCCTACAAATCCCGGATCCAGTGTCACACAGTCATGAGCTGCTAATACTTAATAAAATCAAAAGAAATGACTAACATAGTCTGAAAATAAATATGACAGGTGGAAAGGAAAGAGAAGACGAGATCACGGTCGCCAGCTGCGACCTCGTCAACCCTAATGAAATTGTTGTGCTCCCTGACCCGAGCTAAATTCCGATGTACATGTATCTGCACACAAGTTGCAGGGGGTAACGTGAGTATACCAACTCAGTAGTAACGAAACCAAACTACGGGCTGAGAGGTAGTGACGGACTAGACCTCCGATAATTCAAAGTACAGTATATAAATTGGACATGACAGTAATATATCATGAAATGAACGCGATGTATCAAGATATTTCTGTAACTCTGCATACTAGCACGAATGCCTATAGAACCATGAATGATGTGTACTCATTAATCACTCTCTCATAAGATGGTCCACTCAGTATTAGAATACGGCCTTCAGGCCCAGGGAAGTCCATCCCGGATATTACATGATCACAAGTGACACAGACACCAAGTACTGAGGAAAAAGGTCAATCCAGCCCTCACGGAGAAATCCATCTCCGGAACATAATGACCACGGAGAAATCCATCTCCGGAATATATGTGCGCGCTCACTGGGGTCCGGAGGGGCTCCTTCCAGCCCAAGCGCTATATCAAGCCAACGAAAGCATGATTTCAGGATCGCTGCGTTGTGCAGCCCGACCTCATAACTGTCTCAAAACCAGGCTCCAAGCTTCACTCAGTCAGTACCCTCCAGTCTTACTTGCAATGCTCTAACATATGCAATTCAGCCCAAACCAATGATAATATAGAATAAACTAGCAACTTACGAGACTGAGGCATGAAACATATACTATAACAGGACTGAGTACATGAAAGCAATAATCACAGATAGAGACAGCAATAATCGTCCATTCCGGTCTAAACACATCGGCGTGAAGCCTTAACATTTATACTTAGAAGGTAATTACCACCTTCACAGTATAATATCAATCTACGATAACCAGTAGACAGTGCCATGGGATGAGCCAGGCTACAAATATTCGGTAAAGGCCTGCATGCCCGTCACTTGGCAAGTGCGTCACCTTAATTAATAGCAAATATCAAATAGTTTGGGGTTTCGAACCCTCAGTTCCAAGTTTGAAAGCGTTACTTACCTCAAAACCGGCTAATACACTATTCCGCAATGCCCTTGCCTCTAAATTCGGCTTGCGAGTGCTCCAAATCTACCAAGTTCAGATTTTTATTCATCAATTTATGCTTAAGGAATAAATTACAATCGAAAAATATCAAATTTAGCTCAAAAACCCGAATTTGGTCAAAACCTGACCCCCGGGACCACGTCCCGAAATTCAGAAATTTTTATATTAAATTGTTCTTCGTCATCTCATGAGTCCGTACATATAAAGAACACTAAATTCGGAGTCCAAATGACCCCTCAAATAACCATTTTAAATACTCTAAATCTCAAGCCCTAATCACCCAATTTACACTAAATTTTTCCTAATTTCCACCATAATTCCGACCTTTAATCACATATAAACGAGTTTAGAGTCCAAAATCTTACTTTGGTGAAGAACTATCGAATTCCCTCTTCAAAACCCTTCAAAAAGCTTCAAATCCGGATGAAATATTGAGAAAAAATAGCTAAAATTCACGAAGGCACGTTTTTATACCTTCTGCCCAGTGGGTCCGCACCTGCGGATCCCAGTTCGCACCTGCGGAAAATTCCTAAGGCCTCAAATCCCGCACCTGCGGTTGACCTCCCGCACCTACGGCCTCGCAGGTGCGGCCAATATCTCGCACCTGCGGAATCCCCTCACTTAGACAAATTTCCGCACCTGCGGTGCCACGCCCACTCCTGCGGGACCGTACCTGCGGCTCCCCATCCGCAGGTGCGAAAACACCAGTAACAGAACTCAGTAGTGACAAAATCATTCCAAACTCCCCGTTGACCATCTGAAACCATCCCGAGCCCCTAAGGACCCCAACCAAACATACCAACACCTCATATATGATCATTCAAACTTAGTTGCACTCCGAAACACTAAAAATAACATCAAAACACCAAGATCACATCAAATTCAAGCCTAAAAACTTTGAAATTTCTAAAATCCTCCCACGATGCTGAAACTACCCAAAACAACTTCGATTAACCTGAAATTTTGCAGACACATCCAAAATGGCATTACAAACCTGTTCCAACTTTCGGACTTCCATTCCGACCCTGATAGACTATTTTTCACTACCGTCCGGAAATCGCCAAAAACTAACTTTCGCCAATTCAAGCCTAATCCTACACCGGACATCACAAAAATATTCCGAACACACTCTTAAGTCCCAAATCACCTAACGAAACTATTTGGGCCATAAAATCCGTATTCCGAGGTCGTTCCCAATAAGTCAACTCTCAGTTGACTTTTCTCATTTTAAGGCTATTCTTCAGGACTAAGTGACCGAATTCTCATATAACCATTCCGATTTCAAGCCTATCAACTCTAACACATCAATAATAGAATAACCAATCTATAACAAGTCAATAACAGTAATTATAATGCAGGTTTTTACGTAATGACAGGCCGGGTCGTTACATTCTCCCTCTCTTGAACAAACGTTCGTCCTCGAACGGGTCTAGAAACATACCTGGAGTCTCAAACAAGTGAGGATATTTGCTCTGCATCTCCCGCTCGGTCTCCCAAGTAGCCTCCTCCACTGGATGACCTCTTCACTGGACCTTCACTGAAGCTATCTCCTTTGACCTCAGCTTTCTGACCTCGCGAGCCAAAATAGCCACTGGCTCTACCTCATAAGACATATCATCCTCGAGTTGAACTGTGCTGAAGTCTAACACATGAGACGGGTCACCAACATATTTTCTGAGCATCGACACATGAAATACCGGATAAACACTCAATAGACTGGGTGGCAAGGCAAGTCTATAAGCCACATCTCCAACCTTCTGAAGCACCTCGAAAGGACCAATAAACCGCGGACTTAGCTTCCCTCTCTTTCCGAACCTCATAACACCCTTCATGGGTGATACCTTCAACAGTACTTTATCCCCTTCCATAAAAGACATATCCCGAACCTTCCGGTCCGCATAGCTCTTCTGTCTACATTGCGCCATGCGAAGTCTCTCCTGAATCAACTTCACCTTCTCCAACGCATCCTGAATCAAATATGTGCCTAATAACTTAACCTCACCAGGCTCGAACCAACCAACCGGCGATCTACACCTCCTACCATATAAAGCCTCATACGGGGCCATCTGAATACTGGACTGATAGCTGTTGTTTTACGCAAACTCTGCTAATGGCAAAAACTGATCCCATGAACCACCAAAATCAATCACACAAGCCAGTAACATGTCCTCCAAAATCTGAATAGTCCTTTCCGACTGCCCGTCGGTCTAAGGATGAAATGCAGTGCTCAACTCTACCTCAGTACCCATACCTCTCTGTATGGCCCTCCAAAATTGAGATGTGAACTGATTACCTCTGTCGGAAATAATAGAAACCGGAACTCCATGCAATCGGACAATCTCCTTAATGTAAATACCAGCTAACCGCTCTGAAGTATAAGAAGTGCTGACAGGAATGAAGTGCGCGGACTTGGTCAATCTATCTACAATGACCCAAATAGCATCAAAAATCTTCGAAGTTCGTGGAAGCCCAACTACAAAGTCCATGGTGATCCGCTCCCACCTCCACTCCGGAATATCCAACCTCTGAAGTAATCCACCTGGTCTCTGGTGCTCATACTTGACTTGCTGGCAGTTGAGACACCGTGCTACGTATTCCACAATGTCTCTCTTCATCCGCCTCCACCAATACTGTTGTCTCAGATCCTGGTACATCTTCGCGGCACCCGAATGAATAGAATATCGCGAACTGTGAGCCTCTGATAATATCAACTCTCGAATACCATCCACATTGGGCACGCAAATACGGCCATGCATCCTCATAACTCTTTCATCACCAATAGTCACATCCCGGGCATCACCCCGACGAACTCTATCCTAAAGAACTAACAAATGGCGGTCATAATACTGTCGTGCCTTAATCTGATCGAATAAAGAAGATCGGGAAGCCATGCTAGCTACCACCCACGGAGGGTCTGACAAATCCAATCTCACCAATTGTCCCGTTAAGGCCTGAACATCAAGTGCTAATGGTCGCTCTACTACTGAAAGGTAAGCTAAGCTCCCCAAACTCTCGGCTCTGCCACTTAAGGCATCGGCCACTACATTGGCCTTTCCCGGGTGATACAAAATAGTTAAGTCATAGTATTTAAGAAGCTCTAACCATCTCCTCTGACGCAAATTCAAGTCCTTCGGCCTTAGAAGATACTGCAAGCTACGATGATCAGTGAAGATCTCACACTGCACCCCATACAAGTAATGCCACTAAATATTTAAGGCATGAACAATGGCAGCTAACTCAAGATCGTGCACTGGATAATTTTTCTCGTGCACCTTCAACTGTATGGACGCGTAGGCAATCACCCTACTGTCCTGCATCAAAATTGCTCCCAATCCAACTCTAGAAGCATCACAATAGACTTTGTAAGAACCCGAACCTGTAGGCAATACCAATACTGGAGTTGTATTCAACGCTGACTTGAGCTTCTGAAAGCTCTCCTTGCACTCATCGGACCATCTGAATGGGGCACCCTTCTAGGTCAATCTGGTCAAAGGTGAAGCAATAGAAGAAAACCCCTCCACAAAGCGACGGTAATAACCTGTCAAACCCAAGAAACTCCTAATCTCCGTAGCTGAGGACGGTCTGGGCCAACTCTACACCGCATCTATCTTCTTCGAGTCCACCTGAATACCCTCACTAGACACTATGTGACCCAAGAAAGCTAACAAACCAAGCCAAAACTCACATTTGGAGAACTTTGCATAAAGTTTCTCCTCCCTCAATTTCTGCAACACAACCCTCAAATGCTGAGCGTGCTCCTCCTGGCTACGAGTGTACACCAGTATGTCATCAATGAACACAATAACGAATGAATCAAGGTAAGGCTGAAACATGTTGTTCATCAAATGCATGAACACGGCTGGGGCATTGGTCATCCCAAAAGACATAACCAGAAACTCATAGTGGCTATATCTGGTCCTAAAAGTAGTCTTCGGAATATCAGAATCCCGAATCTTCAGCCGATGGTACCCAGATCTCAAGTCGATCTTGGAGAACACCCTAGCTCCCTGAAGCTGATCAAACAAGTCATCAATACGGGGAAAATGATACCGGTTCTTCACCGTAACCTTGTTCAGCTGCTTATAGTCAATGCACATACGCATGGATCCATCCTTCTTCTTTACGAACAACACCGGTGCACCTCAAGGCGACACACCAGGCCAAATGAACCCCTTATCTAGGAGTTCCTGAAGTTGTTCCTTCAATTCCTTCAACTCTGTTGGGGCCATGCGGTAAGGGGAATAGAGATAGGCTGGGTCTCAGGCCATAAGTCGATAACAAAATCAATGTCCCTGTCAGGTGGCATGCTTGGCAGGTCTGCTGGGAAAACGTCCGGGAACTCACGGACCACAGGAACAGAATCAATGGAAGGAGTCTCACTACTAACATCCCTCACAAAGGCCAGATAAGACTCACACCCCTTCCTAATCATACGATGAGCCTTCAGAGAGGAAATCGCCCGGCTAGGCACGTACTCCACCGAACCTCTCCACTCAATCCTCGGCAATCCGGGCATCGCTAAGGTCACGGTCTTGGCGTGATAGTCGAGAACCTCGTGGTATGAAGATAGCCAATCCATGCCTAAAATCACATCGAAGTCAACCATGCTAAGTAATAATAGATTTGCCCGGGTCTCCCGACCCCCAATAGATATAATATAAGACCGGTACACCCGGTCTACCACAACAGTATCCCCCACCAGAGTCGACACATGAACAGCTGAAAACAAGGACTCACGGGGTGTATCCAAGAAATGTGAAAAATATGAAGAAACATATGAATACGTAGAACCAGGATCAAAAAATACTGCAGCATCACGATGACAGACTGAGATAATACCTGTAATCACTGCATCTAATGCCATGGCATCCGGTCTGCCCGGAAGTGCATAGAAACGGGCATGCCCTCCACCTGACCGACCTCCCCCTCTGGGGTGGCCTCTGCTTAACTGACCTCCACCCCTGGCTGCTTGAGCGGGTGGTGTAGAAACTGGTGTTGAAGCTGGAGGCTGGTTCCTGTGCTGAAATGAACTACCAGAAAGGCGGGACAATACCTATTGATGTGACCCGGATCTCCACACTCGAAATAGCCTCTAACAGCAATTGGAGATGGGGACTGAAGGGAACCCCTAGGACCTGGGTAGCTGCTAGAAGAACCATATGCTGAGGAACCCTGAACTGATGGTGGCCGAGATGAGCTCTGGGCTGGAAGTGCACTAAATGAGGAACGGTCAAGATGAGAGATACGGGGACCGTGTCATGATGAAGCACCACTGTAAGTTGGACGAGCTGGTGGAGGAGGCCTGAATGGTCTGCCTCTACTGTGCCAAGACTGACCTCCCGAGTGATCACCACTATAATTACCAGAACCTCGAGGCCTCTTGGCCTCTCTCTCAAAACGCTCATGCCGGTGCACTGACTCAATCTCCATGGCTATGTCAAATACCTCCTCAAAAGAAGCACCGGATACCCTCTCCCTGGTCAGAAAAACCCGTAGCTGGTAAGCAAGACCATCAACAAATCTCTGAATCCTCTCCCTGTCTGTGGGAACCATCCAGATGGCATGACGGGCTAACTCATAGAACCTCATCTCATACCGTGTCACGGTCATGTCTCCCTGACGCAACTGCTTAAACTCTCTGCACAGCTCCTCTCTAAGAGACTGTGGTCTATACTTCTCCAGAAAGAGAATGGAGAACTGGTGCCAGGTAAGGGGCGCTGCATCAGCGGGTCTACGCCTCTTATAGGCCTCCCACCAAGCAAGTGCAGCTCCCGAAAACTGGAATGTAGTGAATGGAACCCCACTGGCCTCTAATATCCCTGCAGTACGTAGTATCCTTTAACACTTGTCCAAGAAAGCATGGGCATCCTCGCCCTCTATACCCCTAAAAGTCGGAGGTTGGAATCTGTTGAACCTCTTCAACCTACGCTGCTCATCATCAGCTAAAGATGGGACCACATAATCATGCACCGGAGCAATCTGCTGCACTGGGGCTGCCCCAGGTGTCTGAAGTCCCTGGGTGACCTGCTCAGGTGTCCAGGCAGCTGGAGTCTGGATGCCTCCCCCGGCCTGAGAAGTAGTAGCAGTAGTGGACATAGCGACGGCCTGTGCCAAGCTGGTGCACACTGTCAAAATCTAGGCTAGGGTCTCCTGAAAACCCGGAATCACAATGGGCAGTACTGGTGCCTGAGTCTACCCCGCTGGTATCTCAGCTACGGGGACCTGCTCCTGAGTAATTGGAGAGTCCACAGGTGCTGCCCCGGCTGCTGTGCGGGATGCACCCCTCCCTCTGCCACGGCCTCGACCTCGGGTTGGTCCTGCTGGGATTTGGTCACCACTATCATTAGCACGAGTCCTCACCATCTATGAGAGAATGAAAACAACAGAAGTTTAGTTTCAGAGTTCAACAAAGTCACACGACAGAAAAGAATGCGAGATTTTTCCTAAAGGCTCTGTAGCCTCTTGAAGATAAGTACAGGCGTCTCCGTACCGATCTGCAAGACTCTACTAAACCTGCTCATGACTGGTGAGACCTATTTAACCTAGTGCTCTGAGAGTCACGACCCATTTCCGGTGTCGTGATGGTGTATGTCGTGGAACCAGGCAAGCCACCCATTTTATCTAACTAAATACAATTTCCCATAAAATGCCAATTTTTAAAAAATTCTGAAATCAATAATAATAATAATAAATCCGGTATTTTGGGAAAACCAGTTTATCAAATTCAAAAGACCAAATCCTACTAATCCCGGATCCAGTGTCACACAGTCATGAGCTGCTAATACTTAATAAAATCAAAATAAATGACTAATATAGTTTGAAAATAAATATGACAGGTAGAAAGGAAAGAGAAGACGAGATCACGGTCACCAGCTGCTACCTCGTCAACCCTGATGAAACTGTTGTGCTCCCTAACCCGAGCTAAATTCCGTTGTACCTGTATCTGCACACAAGGTGCAGGGGGTAACGTGAGTACACCAACTCAGTAGTAACAAAACCAAACTACGGGCTGAGAGGTATTGATGGACTAGACCTCTGATAATTCAAATAATGGTATATAAATTGGACATGATAGTAATATATCAGGAAATGAACGCGATGTATCAAGATATGTCTGTAACTCTGCATACTAGCACGAATGCATATAGAACCATGAATGATGTGTACTCATTAATCACTCTCTCATAAGATGGTCCACTCAGTACTAGAATACGGCCTTCAGGCCCAGGGAAGTCCATCCCGGATATTACATGATCACAAATGACACAGTCACCAAGTACTGAGGAAAAAGGCCAATCCATCCCCCACGGAAAAATCCATCTCCGAAACATAATAACCATGGAGAAATCCATCTCCGGAACATAATGACCACGGAGAAATCCATCTCCGGAATATTTGTGCGCTCACTGGGGTGTATAGACTCCGGAGGGGCTCCTTCCAGCCCAAGCGCTATATCAAGCCAACGAAGGCATGATTTCAGGATCGCTGCGCTTTGCAGTCCGACCTCATAACTGTGTCAAAACCAGGCTCCAAGCCTCACTCAGTCAGTACCTTCCAGTCTCACTTACAATGCTCTAACATATGCAATTCAGCCCAAACCAATGATAATCTATATTAAACTAGCAACTTACGAGACTGAGGCATGAAACATATACTATAACAGGACTGAGTACATGAAAGCAATAATCACAGATAGAGACAGCAATAATCGACCATTCCGGTCTAAACACATCGGCGTGAAGCCTTAACATTTATACTTAGCATGATTTCTATTTCGTTCAAGGTAATTACCACCTTCACAGTATAATATCAATCTACGATAACCAGTAGACAGTGCCATGGGATGAGCCAGGATACAAATATTCGGTAAACGCCCGCATGCCCGTCACTTGGCAAGTGTGTCACCTTAATTAACAGCAAATACCAAATAGTTTGGGGTTTCGAACCCTCAGTTCCAAGTTTGGAAGTGTTACTTACCTCAAAATCGGCTAATACACTACTCCGCAATGCCCTTGCCTCTAAATTCGGTCTCCGAGTGCTCCAAATCTACCAAGTTCAGATTTTTATCATCAATTTAAGGAATAAATTCCAATCGAAAAATATCAAATTTAGCTCAAAATCCGAATTTGGTCAAAACTCGACCCCCGGGACCATGTCCCGAAATTCAGAAATTTTTATACCAAACTGTTCTTTGTCATCTCATGAGTCCGTACATATAAAGAACACTAAATTCGGAGTCCAAATGACCCCTCAAATCACCATTTTAAATACTCTAAATCCCAAGCCTTAATCACCCAATTTACACTGTTTTTTCCCTAATTTACACCATAATTCCGATATTTAATCACATATAAACGAGTTTAGAGTCCAAAAATTTTACCTTGGTGAAGAACTATCGAATTCCCTCTTCAAAACCCTTCAAAAAGCTTCAAAACCGGATGAAATATTGAGAAAAATGACTAAAATTCATGAAGGCACATTTTTATACCTTCTGCCAGTGGCTCCGTACCTGCAACCACTTACTCGCACATGCGGAACCGCACTTGCGGATCCCAGGTCGCACCTATGGAAAATTCCTAAGGCCTCAAATCCCGCACCTGCGGAATCCCCTCACTTAGCCAAATTTCTGCACCTGCGGTGCCACGCCCGCTCCTGCAGGACCTCACCTGCGGCTCCCCATCCGCAGGTGCGAAAACACCAGTAACAGAACTCAGCAGTGACAAAATCATTCCAAACTCCCCGTTGACCATCCGAAACTATCTCGAGCCCATCGGGACCCCAACCAAACATACCAACACCTCATATATGATCATTCAAATTTAGTTGCACTCCCGAAACACTAAAAATAACATCAAAACACCAAGATCATATCAAATTCAAGCCTAAGAACTTTAAAATTTCTAAAATCCTTCCACGATGCCGAAACTACTCAAAACAACTCCGATTAACCTGAAATTTTACAGATACATCCAAAATGGCATTACAAACCTGTTCCAACTGTCGGAATTCCATTCCGACCCCGATAGCTTATTTTTCACTGCCGTCCGGAAATCGCCAAAAACTAACTTTCACCAATTCAAACTTAATCCTACACCGGACATCACAAAAATATTTCTAACACACTCCTAAGTCCCAAATCACTAAACGAAACTATCCGAGCCATAAAATCTGCATTCCGAGGTCGTTTCCCAATAAGTCAACTCTCAGTTGACTTTTCTCCTTTTAAGGCTATTCTTAAGAACTAAGTTACCGAATTCTCATATAACCATTCTGATTTCAAGCCTATCGACTCTAACACATCAATAATAGAATAATCAATCTATAACAAGTCAATAACAGTAATTATAATGCAGGTTTTTACGTAACGACAGGCTGGGTCGTTACATGGATGAATAACATCCTGCTTCCACCAATGCCTGGAATGAAACAACCACAGCCAAAATAAAGAACACAAATAAAGGATAAAAAATAGGAGGAAACAATTAGGATATTTACCATGGAACTGAACAAACAAGATGACGTAATGAAGTGAAGCCCGCTAAAGGACGACAATTAGCATAATCCTGAAATTAAAGCTTTATTGTTACGTTAAAAAGAAAATAAGTAACAAGTAAGCATAGGTGGAGTCAAGACTTCAAGTTTATGGGTTCAGAAATTCTAATTGCTTTAAGTTATTGGGTTTTAATTTAATAATTTATATATATTCAATAAATTTTGTAAGACTAATAAATAGTTCTAACCAAAGCTACTGAGTTCGGCCAAATCCGCACGGAGCACTCTAGCTCCGCCCCGGCAAATAAGCACCATTCCTAATGAAAATTAGCTAGGATTGTATTGTATATCCAAATAGTTTTCATAAACAAAGATACTCATTTTATGATAATAACAATGAAAAATACATATAAAAACTATATAGAATTAGCATAACACTCATAAAAACTAATAGGAAAGGAAAAAAAATTACCTGATTTGACTTGTAAGTGGGGGGTTGTTGCAAATGGGGAGCAGATTTGCCCAATAAAACAAGTATTTTTTATGAAACAAAAAGGATTTTTTCATTTGACAATGGTTTGACAGGAGAAGTCTTGTTTAACTGATTTAGTTGTCGACTTTATAAAGTTAAAAAGGAATGGATCTATAATAATTATTGGAAGTTGAATAAACAAATATTGAATAGGCATGCCAAAGGTTAAGATAGTTTATTTGCAATAATGCACGGTAAGGAGTAATCAACACCAAGAATTTGAATAGGCTTCACTAAGTTATTGCATGGATCTACACGCCTCTCTTCTCATTTATCATGCTCATAATATAAATTTATTATTTCTTGGACGGTAATTTTAATTTTTAGTATAAGAATATTATAGGGTAGTATTTAAGTAAGAGGTAATTTGGTCATTTAGTTTTTAAAGGATGTTATAGTAAAATAACTTTACTTAAGAGTTTTCACACTAATAATATAGTATAATAACGTTATCCCAAATATTTTACATGAGATTTGAATCGTAAAATACTAAAATGTTAACTGTATACATATTTTAGAACTTTCGTTGAGCTATAAAATAAAAGGCAAAGTATACGAAGTAACAGCTAGTTATTTGAAGTTAGAAAATTTTATAAATGTTAACTCTACTTTACTGACATAGTACCTTAATTTATAGACAAATACATATACTCGTACATTTACAAATATGCATATAATTAAAATATTTACCTTTTAAATTAGCAATTATGCATGAAAAATAGAAACCAAATTAAATATACTTTCGACACCATCATGATCAACCCATTGCTTCAGTCATAAGTTACATGATTCTTTATTCGCTTCAAACACATGAATATTAAAAAATATATATAATAGACTTTACATTCTAATTCCACTTGGTAAAATAAATTCTCTGTAAAAGAATAAACTTGACAATAAAATTTAATAGTCAAGCTCCTTTAATTGGATGAGAGCTCACAAACCAATAGCATACTTTATAAGACTTTAAATTTGATAATACAAGTTATACTTACCAATTTTTTATGTCTAATGTTTATCGGTGAAAAAGTTTTTATTACCTAATACATGCCTTCTTAATAAGCTTCACCTAACAGCAAAAATATATGCATTTTTATAAAGATTAATGACCATGGTTTTGGTAGGACGACTTTGATTCGTAACAAAAATCTCCTATTTTTATTTATTGATATCATGCGTTATTTTTTTTTAATTATCATGTAAAAAAGCTCATAAAATTATTTAACCATCATAATTGACTACAAAATTAATTTTTTCCTAGATAACATACTTTGGGTGCACTCACGTGAGCTTTTACCTCTACCGTTCATCATTCATTAAGTTTTCATCTTTGATCAATTTTCTTTAAGATTTTTTTAAAAAAAAAAAACAAATTATACTTGAATAAGGTCAATAAAAAGATACTGTCTAATCAGACGTAACAGAAAAACACGCAAAAATATACTCACAGTGAATAATTTTTAAAAATAAAGAAACTCAGAGCATTTTGTGTAATGAAATTTGAAAGAAAAAAAATCCAGTTGATTTACCTGGTAAGAAGATAGAAACTTTGATGAAATGGTGAAGTAAGACCATAAAAGAAGTAGAGATAACTTAGGTATGAAATATTAGTAACAAACTAAGAAGAAAATTAGACATGATTCCTTTTGCAAAATTATCATTATTGTGTGTGGACGTCTTTGTTGTTTATACAATATCTAAGCGAAAAGTATTTTGATCAGCTCTCAAAAAGTTTTTCATTCCCATTATGTGCACATATGGATAAGGGTACAAAGAAATAAAACTATTGAGTTAGAATTTAAAAAGTTATCATTGAGAAAGCAACAATAAAAGATAAACGGTGGGGAATTGCAAAAGTTAATTGTTGAAGACATGAAGTCCATAAATATTCTAAAATATTAACTCTAGAAAACGTGTAGATTTAGGTGCATATACTGTACTAATAAATTCACTAAATGCCAATGAAGTACTAAAATAAAAAAGCAAACTTTAGAAGAATTGGAAAGAATAATTAGTTATTAAGGGTAAAAATGTCACTCAAATTTTAAAGGATATTATTATAAATTAACTTTAACTTAAGGTTTTCATGCTTATAATATAGTATGATTATAGAGTGTAATGATCCGGTCCGTCATTACGTAAAACATGAATTATCATCGTTGTTATTGACTTGTCATATGTGGGTTATTCTATTATTGATGTGTTAGAGTCGATAGGCTTGGAATCGGAATGGTTAAATGAGAATTCAGTAACTTAGTCTTTAAAAGATAGCCTTATAATGGAAAAAGTCAACTGAGAGTTGACTTATTGGGGAACGACCTCGGAATGCGGATTTTATGGCTCATATAGCTTCGTTAGGTGATTTGGGACTTAGGAGTGTGTTCGGAATATTTTTGTGAGTCCGATGTAGAATTAGGCTTGAATTGGTGAAAGTTAATTTTTGGCGATTTCCGGTCGGCAGTGGAAAATAGGCTATCGGGGTCGGAATGGAATTCCGACAATTGGAACAGGTTCGTAATGTCATTCTAGATAAGTCTGCAAAATTTCAGGTCAATCAGAGTTGTTTTTGATAGTTTCCGCATCGTTGGTGGATTTTAGAAATTTCAAAGTTCTTAGGCTTGAATCCGATGTAAATTTGGTGTTTTGATGTTAGTTTTGGTGTTTTGAGAGTGAACTAAGTTTGAATAATCATTTATGATATATTGGTATATTTGGTTGGGGTCCCGAGGGGCTCAAGATGGTTTTGGGTGGTTAACATGAAGTTTGGAGTGACTTTGGTAAATGTGCAGGTTGCTGTTGCTGGTGTTTTCACACCAGTGGAAAGGGAGCCACAGGTGCGGTTCCACAGGTGCGGTTCCGCAGGAGCGGACTGGGCTCCGCAGGTGCAAGATTTGGCTGAGTGGGGAATGGTCCGCAAGTGCGAGGAATTTGTCGCACCTGCGATGTCGCATGTGCGGAAAGGGTTGTATCGCAGGTACGGAATTGTGAGACCCCAGGGGAGATCGCAGATGAGGAAGGAGCATCGCACCTGCAAAGCCGCAGGTGCGAGTAAGTGATCGCAGGTGCGAGATCACTGGACAGAAGGTATAAAAACCAGCCTTCGCGAATTTTAGCCATCTTTCTCATTATTTCATCCGGGTTTGAAGTTTTTGAAGGGTTTTGAAGAGGGGATTCGATAGTTATTCACCAAGGTAAGATTTTTGGACTCTAAACTCGTTTATATGTGATTAAAGGTCGGAATTATGGTGGAAATTAGGAAAAAATCAATGTAAATTGGGTGATTAGGGCTTGGGATTTAGAATATTTAAAATGGTGATTTGAGGGGTCATTTGGACTCCGAATTTAGTGTTCTTTATATGTACGGACTCGTGAGATGACGAAGAACAATTTGGTATAAGAATTTCTGAATTTCAAGACGTGAGCTCGGGGGTCGGATTTTGACCAATTTCGGAATTTTTAAGTATTTTGATACATTTCGATTGGGATTTGTTCCTTAGCATATTATAATGATATACGTCTGAATGTTGGTAGATTTGGAGCACCCAGAGACCGAATTTAGAGGCAAGGGCACTGCGGAATAGTATATTAGCCGGTTTTGAGGTAAGTAACGCTTCCAAACTTGGAACTGAGGGTTCGAAACCCCAACTATTTGATATTTGTTGTTAATTAAGGTGACGCACTTGCCAAGTGACGGGCATGCGGGCGTTTACAGAATATTTGTAGTCTGGTTCATCCCATGGCACTGTCTACTGATTATCCCAGATTGATATTGTATTGTGAATGTGGTAATTACCTTGAACGAAATAGAAATCATGCTAAGTATAAATGTTAAGGCTTCACGCCGATGTGTTTAGCCCGGAATGGTCGATTATTGCTGTCTCTATCTGTGATTATTGCTTTCCTGTACTCAGTCCTATTATAGTATATGTTTTATGCCTCAGTCTCGTAAGTTGCTAGTTTATTCTATATTATCATTGGTTTGGGCTGCATTGCATATGTAAAAGCATTTTAAATGAGACTGGAAGGTACTGACTGAGTGAGGCCTGGAGCCTGGTTTTGAGACAGTTATGAGGTCGGACTGCACATCGCAGCGATCCTGAAATCATGCCTTTGTTGGCTTGATATAGCGCTTGGGCTGGAAGGAGCCCCTCTGGAGTCTATACACCTCGAGTGAGCGCAAAAATATTCTGGAGATGGATTTCTCCATGGTTATTATGTTCCGGAGATGGATTTCTCCGTGGTTATTATGTTCCGGAGATGGATTTCTCCGTGGGGGATGGATCAGCCTTTTTCCTCAATACTTAGTGACTGTGCCACTTGTGTTTATGTAATATCCGGGATGGACTTCCCTGGGCCTGAAGGCCGTATTCTTGTACTGAGTGGACCACCTTACGAGAGCTTGACTAATGAGTACACATCATTTATGGTTCTATATGCATTCATGCTAGTATGCAGAGTTACAGACATATCTTGATACATCGTGTTTATTTCCTGATATATTACTGTCATGTCCAATTTATATATTGTTGTTTGAATTGTCGGAGGTTTAGTCTGTCACTACCTCTCAGCTCGTAGTTTGATTTCGTTACTACTGAGTTAGTGTACTCACGTTACCCCCTGCACCTCGTGTGCAGATCCAGGTACAGAGGAATTCAACTCGGGTCAGGGAGCACAACAGTTTCATCAGAGTTGACGAGGTAGCATCTGACGACCGTGATCTCGTCTTCTGTTTCCTTTCTACCTGTCGTATTTATTTTCAGACTATGTTAGTCATTTCTTTTGATTATATTAAGTATTAGCAGCTCATGACTCTATGACACTAGATCCGGGGTTAGTAGGGTTTGGTCTTTTAATTTCATAAACTGGTTTTTTTTTTTCAAAAATATTGAGTTTTTTATTATTATTATTATTATTATTATTATTATTATTATTATTATTATTATTATTATTATTATTATTATTATTATTATTGATTTTAGACTTGTTAAAAATGGCGTTCTATGGGAAATTGTATTTAGTTAGATAAAATGGGTAGCTTGCCTGGTTCCACGATAGGCGTCATCACAACACCGAAAATGAGTCGTGACATAAAGTGTCATCAATGCTTTAGAAAGTTGAACGCCAAAGCCATTTCCATTATTGATAGCCAAAAATTGATATAAGCCTTACATTAGTCAATAAAACGACCGTGCTAGAACCACGGGACTCGAGGGGATGCCTTACACCTTCCCCTCGATCAACAGAATTCTTCACTCAGTCTTCTGCTTCATAGACCATAAATTAGGAGTGAAATCTTCCTTTTGATAAGGGATTCAATAAAAGGTGACTTGGAACACTAAAACTCAATTTCAAATGGCGACTCTAAATAATAAATAATCTCTTTTCAAAGCGTCACTTCAATTGGAAAAACTTTTCTAACTCAATCGAAATAGGGTTGCGCGGAAAAAAAAGGTGTGACAATATCAACTAACACGATCTTGCCGGACAACGTGCAAAGTGACAATAGTTACGGTTTGTAGGAACGTATAAGTGTCTACTGTCTAACACAATTTTTGCTGACAATAACACATACAAAGGTAACTACACTACAAATGAAACCAATAATAGACTATAGAGAACAAGCACACCTTAAGAGATAACAAGCACACCACCAGCTGGGGCAAACTAGTTCAATTCACNTGAGAGACTCCACGCTCTAGGAGGAAAGTGGAGTATGAATATATCCTTAAGATATGATTCAGTTTCCTCCTTTTAAGAGACTCCACGCTCTAGGAGGAAAGTGGAGTATGAATATATCCTTAAGATACTAATAGGTAATAGCATCTGTTCACATAACATCAAAGGCAACTATGTGGCTTAAAAGTTATAAATGAAAAGCAGTTTTCATCTCCACATCATGGCTAATTCATGAAAAAGAAAAGGAAAATATCAAAGTTTCAAAGCAGATAAGCTATTAGCACCACAAATGCTTCTTAGGAGACAAT
>ML362035.1:0-24853 GCA_005239505.1 Nicotiana paniculata
CAATAGCACCCCCTTCTCGATGTAACACTAGAACTAGACATTGAACCAAGACTATCACATAGACGAAGTATAACAAAGAAATAGATTGAGAAGTTACAGCATTTCAGTTGTAGAAGAGAGGGAGGCACAAAGGGCTTTTATTGTTGGAACCAAAAATGAGCGAACAAATTAGGGTTCACACATTAATAAGGGTGAAGGGTCTAGTATTTTAGGTTTGGGTAACGGGTTTGGGTCGTATCTATATTAAAACTAACGAATGAGTTTGGTGTTTCAATGTGGCCCATCTGTGAAAATAAGGTTATTTGTGTTTAATAGTAAGACGACAGGGGATTTAATGCTCTAATAGTATAACGGAGGGCTTATTTAAACAATAGAAAGGTGTATATGCTATATTTCTCAAAAGTAGGGGGTTCACATAATAAAGTACTACAAAATACTTTAGTTCTAATAAAGTACTAAAGAACACAAAAACTCATCCTATTTTTGAAAATGTTAACCAAAAAAAGCCACAAANGACATTTCTAGAGGGCTAGACAACGTATATCACCAATGGTCTACTTTTCGTTCCTCTATCTCTGTCTCTTTCATCTTCTTCCTCCGAAAACGCGATTGGAATAGCAAGAAACTTCCACCAGGAACTTCAGGATGTCTGTTGCTAGGAGAAAATATGGAGTTTGCCTTATTAGGCCCTCGGAAATTCATCAAATATAAAATGGAAAAATACTCAACTAAAATTTGACGAACTGTTATACTCTTGAATTAGGTAGTGATGATTGAAATTCTTCTCAAACTTGAATCAATAATAGGTGAAATCAGGGGTGTCAAATTGTCAATTTGAGAACAACCCATTTGACTCCCAACCCTCCAAGGTTGGGCATGTCATTCACCTGCCTATTTGTTGAATTCAACCAATTTAAAGTTAGACTGATTTTTAATCCAAATTGATCCATCTAGCCAGTTATTCGGACCGATAAGTGAAACATAATCAGCATTTATGAAGTCATTAAAAAATAGCCACTGTTTTGATGACACACGAAAAGTTCCAGCATAATATGCGGATTATGGAGCTCTTGCGTATAAACTTTCAGCTTGTTATGTCGAAACTCCAGCACACGGAAAGTTCCAACATAATATGCGAGATTATAGAGCTCCTGCATATAAGCTTCCAGCATATTATGATGAAACTCCAGCACATTATAAAATTCTAGCATATTATGCTTGGAGCTCATATATAAAATATTCGAATTCCTGTATATCATGCTGGAATATTTTCGGATTTTTAAGAGTGTTTTTGTTCAGATTTTATCTTTACATAAAAAATGGCTAAATTTCTATTACTTTTAAAACTGTGGCTGTTTTTGAATTTCACTTAAATATTCTTATAATATTTCTTTCTTTGTTTGATATGTTATATATGACCATAACAAAAGAAAAAAAAAGTCGTATTTGATAATAAATAATTCATAAAAAAATAACATATATTAATTAAAGAGTTGGCGGGTTGAGCTATGACCCAAATTTTAAGTCATATTGATCCAATCCATCTCAGCCCAGATAATTTTTGGATGTCACCCAATGACCTACCTATTTATTGACTCAGCTCATTTTGAGCTGGCCAAAAGCAGCTCAACTCGCGCCTTTGACACCGTCATGTAAAATCGTCATAGAATTGTTAAACGTTTGAGATGAAAAATATTGTAAATTTTGGTAGCCTCATCGCAGGCTTAGATTTATGTTATTCTTATTAATATAGTTTCTTCTCTTCTGCAATGGGCATGCATATATGATTTTTGTTTTTCAATAGGCATGGATTAGCAATAACATAAAAAATAGTTTAGGATTGTTCTCGTTAAGTAGTTATATTTTAAGAAGTCGCCAGCGGGCAGTGGGTACTTGATGTGTGTTTAGTATTTGCTTTGCGGAAGATTTTTTCTCATGAGCACATAACAACTAAAAACATATTGGCAGTTTATTGGGAAGGATTATTTCATTAAAGTAAATAAAGAACATTAAAAGAGGAGGCTAACGTAGATTACATATGTTGATTGATGATTGATGAATCATACAAGTATTATAAAACTACTCAGCCAGCCATAATTATCTGCTATCCACATGAATTTCTTCATTATTCGTATAAATTACTTTAGAAAAGAAAGAAAAAACACGAAAGATATCAATATTGAAATTACGTGGGAATATAAATGCATATTAGAAATATGTAGCGGAGTTTAATGCACACATACATTACTACCAACTTCCATAACCAAGCCGCAGTCACAACACCACCAACAATTTATCACTGCGATCACGACGAGTTGACATATATAGCTTGCGTTTTTTAAAACCACGACGAGTTAACTGAAATATTACAAAATCATATTGTTGGAAATCAAATTATAACGTATAACATGAACAACATGCATTAAAACATCTTTCACATAATCATAAGGTGAAATATACATAAGGTCACATATGTATCCAAAACATATTGCCAAAGATAATAATATAATTAGATTCTAAATATAAGCAAGAGATTAATACTTACTACTATTTGTCAGGAGACGAATAGTGAAAATAAAACCAAGCTTAAATAACACCATCTTAGAAATACTGCTTTTCGTTGATGAATGCTGTTGTCTAATTAAGCCTCTCAATGTTGCTTTTCGAATGGCGTAATTTATAGGCCTCCTTTCTAAAGAATTTCCTGAATGGTCGACATAGCTTATTTATTTATTTGTATGTTGGTTTGTTTATTTATTTATTTATTATTTCTTAGCTTGCTTTTATGTTCAAGTATTGATTAAGAGTCCGTTTGGATTGTCTTATTTTAAGTATTTTTAAGTTTAAATAGCTTTTAAGTTATTTTGTAGTGTTTGGATAAAGTAATAAAAATATTTTTACGCACTTTTTTTAAGCTAAAATGACTAAAACAATCGAAAAATTAGAATTTCTAACTTATGACGTAAAACCTATTTTTACTTTAAAATCACTTAAAAGTCATTTCTCTCCCACGCTTCCCTCCCTTGAAAGAAAGGATACAACAAATCATAGAAAATATTACTCTATATATTATATTACGTCGAAGAGTAGTTGACTATTTATTCCTGCAAGGATCGTGAATCAAGGGAAGAGAAAAATGAGACCATAATTTGGGAGTGTAAACTTCATTACCCCTTTCTTCATGTGAAAGATTTACAGAGATTATTCGGCAAATCGGATTACTGTGATGACCTGATAGGTCATCTCGTGTTCTGAGACCTAATTTTGTGATTCGAAACCTTAAAAATCATATATTAGCCTTTCTCAATTTGCATGTGCAGTCCGGGCGATCTTCCGTAAAGCTATTATGTTGAAAACTGATAAAAATAAGAAATTTTGCCTAAAAACTTTATTTGAGTGGACTTCGGTCAATATTTTTGGTGAACGAACCCGGATTCATAATTTGACGATCCCAGTGGGTCCATATCGTGATTTGTAACTTGGGCGTTTGCCCGGAATCGAAATCGGAAGTCCCTAGCCCAAGATATCGGACTTTATCAAAATTTGATAGTTAAAGGCTAAATGAAATGGAAATGTTTGACCAAAGTTTGACTTTTTGGATAACGGGTTCATATTTTGGTTTCGGAACCCGGTATAGGTCTAATACCATATTTATGACTTATTTTTTAAATTTGGTGAGAAACGGAATTGGTTTTACGTGATTCGGACGTCCGGTTGTGAAAATAGAAATTTCAAAGTTTTCTTGTAAATCTCATTTGATTTGGTGTTCAATTCGTAGTTTTAGGTGTATTTTGGTGTTTTGATCGTGCGAGCAAGTTCGTATGATGTTTTTAGACTAGTGTGCACTTTTGGTTTAGAGCCCCGAGGGCTCGGGTGAGTTTCGGATAAGCTACGGAGTGAATTTGGACTTGGTGAAATTGCTGGTGTAAATGATCTTGTTACAGGCCTCTGATCTCGCAAATTGCGAGATCAGGCGTCGCATTTGCGACCTCTGAGGGGTTCGCATTTGCGATTTTGCATTTTACGAAATATCCTTCGCATTTGCGAATTGGGTCTGGGGAAGGAATTCTTTGCATTTGCGACGATTGTATAGAATTTGTCGGTCCTTCAGAGTTCACATTTGTGAACCATTCTTCGCATTTGCGAAGACAACAGAGGTGTGAAGGACTTTGCAATTGCGACAGCTTCTTCGTATATGTGAAGCCCAGGTCGCATTCTTCAAATTTTAAAACCTAGAAACACAAGAGGACATTTTTCAAAGAGTTTTTCTTCCCCAAATCATTGGTAAGTGATCGTAAACTAATTTCTTTCAATCTTCCACTACTTTTTCCTAAGATTTAACCTAAATTCTAAAGTTTTCATGGTGAAATTGGGTGTTTTTGGGTAGGAACTAGGGAATTGGTAAATCGGGGATTTATACCTCAAATTGAGGTTGGAATCCAAAATAAATTACACAACCGGGTTCGTGGTGAATGGGTAATCGGGTTTTGGTCCAAATTTCGAGTTTGCACCAAGCAGGCCCGGGTGTTGACTTTTGTTGACTTTTTCAAAAATGGCCTAAATTGAATTCTTTACAATCGCGGGTAGTTCCTAAGGCTTTATTTGAATTGTTTGGTTGGTAATTGACTAGATTCTATTGGTTCGGAGGCTTATTTGAAAGGAAAATCTGTGGTTGAGCTTTGAGTTTGGCCGTTAAAGCAAGGTAAGTGTCGTGGTTAACTTTGACTTGAGGGATTAGGACTTATTTGCCTATTTGCTACGTGTTTAGATAATGGGCACCACGTATAGGTGAGGTGACGAGTACCTATGCATTATTGGTGGGTTATAGCATGCGGGTGGGTTTTATTCTCTTTATTGTTGCTTTCCTTAATCATATTATTCATGCTTTCTAGTTAATCGTGATTTTGATCTTTCTTATCATGTTTACGGACTTTGGTATTGATTGATTGTTGATTCAAGTTGAGATTGGTATTGTGGAATCAAATATTGAAGTAAGACTTGTTCTTGTTGTTTCTATCTCCCTGTTGTCGTTGCTCATTGTTTTGGTGAGAGAGAGTGTTAATGAATGAAGGGTGATGTCGTGCGGTTTCTACTGAATTTATGTGAGGTTGAGAGTGTTAATACACGAGGGGTGATGTCGTGCCATGTTGTGATTGTAATGCACGTAGGGTGATGTCGTTCCATGTTATGAGAGTTAATTCACGAAGAGTGATGTCGTGTCATTTTTATTAATTTCATGGTGAGGATGAGAGAAAGCACGAAGGGTGATGCCTGATAACTAGGGATTTTTACCTACTATTTACTCTCTTTTGCTTGGGTTTTGGGTCAAAAATGCACTAAGGTAGTCCCGAAAACTAATGCAAGGTGCTTAAGTTGCAGGTTTTGGATCAAATTGAGGCAAAGAGGCCAAAATTAACTTAAACGGATCAAAACTTGACATCCCAGGGACTCAGCAAAAGCGCCGACAACGCTATTTATGTGTTGCAGCGGAAGACTTTCCGCTGGGGAGGAATTATAAGGGCGGCCGCTGATTGAGGTTCAGAGAGATGTATTTTGGCCCTTGTGGAACCGCTGAGAGCGTTATAATTGCGCGGCCGCGAAACCTAAAGTGCGGTCGCGGTTAAAATTCTGCTGTCACGCTATCAATTTCCGCTGGGGTACTCAAAATTTCCACTGGAAGCGGAAACCAGGTTCAGAGAAGTGCCAGTTGAAGAAGCGCGGTCCGCGTTTATAATTGCGCGGCCGCGAAAGTTGTTCCGCTGAGGCGCTTAGTTTTCCGCTGACAGCGGAACCTCCATAGGGGCATTTTTGTCCAGTATTTTTAGTTGTGTATAAATACTTCTTTTTCTCATTTTTAGGGCGTTGGATGTTTTGTAGAGCTCGTGAATAGCAGCCTTTTTTCCTTTTTGAGTAACTTTAGAATAGATTTCACTCTTAATCTTAGATTTTATCTTTGTATTTGACATTTATGTTAATTTCATCTACTCTTTTGATTTCTTCCTTGAATATGAGCAGCTAAACCCATTAGGTAGGGTTGTGACCCAACCCTAGTGTGGGTATCTAATGGGTCTTCAATTTTGGGGTTTACTTGTTATTGGGTTAGTGATATTTAGCTTGTTTCATGCTTAATCTATTGAATTAGTGGTTGCAAACACTGAATCATACCTTTTTACTAGGGTTGTTCTTAAGAAAGATGACCCAAGTCTAGGTAAAATAGGCTAACAAGGAGTTTGGGTGAATTCAAGATATTGATAGCCCCAATTAAAGGGTAGAACCTAGAGATAGTAATACCCGACTTGAGCCAATTTCACTTGCTTTGTTGAAATACACAATTAGGCTTGAGAAAGCCGATTCGGGCAAAGTCAGCCAAACTACCGAGAGGTATAGGGTGAGTAATTGAGTGTGAGTTTATATCACGATCCCATAAACAACAAGTTTATCCTAGATTTTAGATCCAGTTAGATACTCTCCTAGGTGTAAGTCTCTTCCCTAGTTCCCTTTATAACTTGAGAAAACCCTTACCAAAAATATTACACTTTGTTTATCCTTAGTAATTCTCAGCATTATAACTAGTATAGAATCAAACCAACCTATGTTTAGAAGACTAATTGAGAACAAGATACACAACTAAATCGGATAGGAACCCAACTCCAATCTTCTAACTCCCTTTGGATTTCGATCTCGATCCTATCGGGTAAAAGCTACATCAACCCCGCCTTGCCATTTTATAGTGGTGTAGGTAGGAGGACTCAGATCAATGTCGTGCACTTTTCCTTTACTGTATTCATTGGTTCTTATTGGTTCATAGTATATTTATTGTTCAAGTTATCTTTCTGATGTAGTTCTTTATCTTGTATTTCCCTTCAACATGTCTCCCCCTCCCAGTAATACTTGTT
Source organism: Nicotiana paniculata (assembly GCA_005239505.1). Lineage (NCBI taxonomy): Eukaryota > Viridiplantae > Streptophyta > Magnoliopsida > Solanales > Solanaceae > Nicotiana > Nicotiana paniculata. The sequence continues at coordinate 6,897 of ML362035.1, forward strand.
AGTTCTTAACTGTTATTTGTATATACGCTACTTAATTGTACATGTTTGATTGTGGGTGTCTTGTCTTAGCCTCGTCACTACTTCGTCGAGGTTAGACTCGACACTTACCAGTACATAGGGTCGGTTGTACTGATACTGCACTCTGCACTTCCTGTGCAGATCTTGATATTGGCCCAAGTTGATCGAGTGGCATAGCAGCTCGGATTAGACCACCGGAGACTCAAGGTAGATATGTCGGCGTTCACAGACCTTGAAGACCCTGTCTATTTTTAATCTGTTTCACTGCTGCTTTCATTCAAACAATTGTACTTCTTTCAGACATTTACTTGTACGAAATTCTAGAATGTTCGTGGATTGTAGCACCAGATCCAGGTAGTGATAAATGATGAAGTTGTTATAATATCCTACACTCTTTATAGCTTATTTGCTGTTAATTACTGAATTAAATTAGAATTTATTTAATAATACTCTAACGTTGCTTTCCTAGCAAGTGGAATATTAGGCTCCATCATGGTCCCGACGGTGGGAATTCCGGATCGTGACAAGTTGGTATCAGAGCCCTAGGTTTCCTAGGTCTCACAATTCATGAGAGAGAATAGTAGAGTCTGGGGGATCGGTACGGAGACGTATGTGCTTATCTTCCAGAGGCTATGAAGTTTAGGAACAAATTTCACTTCTATTCTTCTCTGGCATGCGACTTTGTTTTCTCAATACTGATTGGACTCTTCTACTCTTATTCTCTCGCAGATGGCGAGAATACGTACCGCTTCTTAAGCTGAGCATCAACCAGAGCCTCCACTGGCACCTCCTACGAGGGGCAGAGATTGAGACCAAGGTCGTGCCAAAGGCCGAGGTAGGGGCAGGGCTCAGCCCAGAGCCCCAACAGTGGAGCCTCAAGTAGAGTTTGAGGAGGAGCTCCAGCCCACATTGTTCCTGCCGGGCCATCCCAGGTTCCGGAGGGGTTCATTGCCACCCCAGTGCTTCATGATGCTTTGTTCTGTTTGGTGGGCCTTATGGGAAGTGTAGCCTAAACTGGCACATTACCCATGGCACCAGCTGTCTGTCAGGATGGAGGAGGAGCACAGAATCCTTCTACTCACACTCCGGAGGATATGGCTCCCCAGTATCAGACTCCAGCAGCTCAGCCAGTCAGAGAAGTTCAGCCGGTTGTTGCGGCAGAGGCCAGTGAGGGCCAACTATGTCCTGAGGCATTATGGATATTGGACAAGTTCACCAAGCTCTTCCCAATTCACTTTAGTGGTGCTACTTCAGAGGATCCCTAGGAGTATCTTGACAGGTGTCATGAGGTTCTTCGGAAGATGGGTATAGTGGAGACCAATGGGATCGATTTTGCTGCATTTTAGATGGCTGGTTCCGCCAAGAAATGGTGGAGATATTATTTATTTACCAGACCAGCGGGGTCGCCTGCTCTTACTTGGGACCAGTTCCCTCAGCTTTTTCTAGAAAAGTTTCTCCCTATCATATTGAAAGAGGAGCATCGTCGTTAGTTCGAGTGTCTTCAGCAGGGCAGTATGACCGTTACTTAGTATGAGACCTGTTTTGTGGATTTGGCCCGGCATGCTCTTCTTTTACTTCCTACCGAGAGAGAGAGGGAGAGAGAGAGGGTGAGGAGGTTTATTGAGGTACTTGTTCAGCCTATCAAGTTGCAGATGGCTAAGAAGACTGGGAGTGAGATTTCTTTTCAGGAGGCTGCCAATGTCGCCGGGAGAGTTGATATGGTTCTTGCTTAGGGAGGTCAGGGATCTGACAAGAGATCTCGTCATTCCGGTGGGTCCAGCGGTGCCTCATCTGGAGGAAAAGGTACGTTTTATAGGGGCCATGCTCCCAGACCATTTCATTCAGCACTCTAGGTATGCCACGGTGTTTCAGGTGGTCGTGGCCCACATATGCCTTATTCTGATCAGCTAGCCTACAGTGCACCATCAGCTCCTATCAATGAACCTCCGCTCCAGAGTTTTCAGGGTGGTTACTTAGATCGATGGGGTCAGTTTCACGGCTGGCAGTCACCGCAGCCGAGATCTTGTTATACTTGTGGTGATTCGAGGCACATTGCTAGATTTTGCCTTCGTGCATCGAGCAGTTCACAACATCAAGGTTCTCGTGCCATGGTCCCGGCACCGGGTTGTTGCACCACCCGTTCAGCCAGCTAGAGGTAGGGGTCAGGCAGCCAGAGGTGGTGGTCCGACCATTAGGAGATGGAGGTCAGGCCGCTAGAGGTGAAGTCAGCCAACCAAGGGTCGTCCTAGAGATGTAGTTCAGAGTGGTGGGCCCCAGCCCCGATGCTATGCTTTTCCATCCAGGCTTGAGGCTGAGTCATCCGATGCCATTATCATAGGTACTGTTTTAGTTTGCAATAGTGATGCTTCAATTCTATTTGATCCGGGATCTACTTACTCCTATGTGTCATCTTATTTTGCTTCATACTTGGTTGTGCCCCGTGATTCTTTGAGTGCCCCTGTATATGTGTCCACACTTGTGGGGGATGCTATTGTTGTAGATCATGTTTATCGTTCATGTGTGGTCACTATTGAGAGTCTTGAGACAAGTGTATATCTTCTACTCCTCGAAACGATTGATTTTGATGTTATATTAGATATGGATTGGTTTTCACCTTATCACACTATATTGGACTATCACGCCAAGACAGTTACCTTAGCCTTGTCGGGGTTGCCTCAATTAGAGTGGAGAGGGACTACTAGCCATTCTACCAACAGGGTTATCACTTATATGAAGCTCGGCATATGGTCGAAAAGGGGTGTTTAGCATATTTGGCTTATGTCTGTGATTTTAGTGCAAAGTTTCCTTCTATAGATTCCGTGCCAGTTGTTTGTGAGTTTCGATAGGTATTTCATGCAGACCTGCCGGGGATGCCACCCGACAAGGATTTTAATTTCTGTATTGATTTGGCTCTGAGCACTCATCACATATCCATTCCGCCATACCGCATGGCCCTGCCGGAGTTGAAAAAATTGAAGGAAAAGTTGCAGGATTTTCTTGATAAGGGCTTTATTAGACCTAGTGTCTCACCCTGCGGTGCACCTGTGTTTTTTGTGAAAAAGAAGGATGGGTCGATGAGGATGTGCATAGATTATCGGCAATTGAACAAATTCACCATCAAGAACAAGTATCCATTGCCGAGGATTGATGACTTATTTGATAAGCTCCAGGGTACCTAGGTGTTTTCGAAGATTGATTTGAGGTCTGGATATCATCAACTGAGGATTAGGGAATTTGATGTCCCAAAGACATCTTTTCGGACTCGGTTACGGGCATTGTGAATTTCTGGTGATGTCCTTTGGGGGCGCAGGTGCGAGGTTATTTCTGCACCTTCGAAGGCGCAGGTGCGAGGTTATTTCCGCACCTTCGAAGGCGCAGATGCAGGAGAGGAAGCGCAGGTGCGGAGCCCGGCTGGGAAGGAGGAATTCGCAGGTGCGGGTGCATGGGCGCGCAGGTGCGAGGTTGGAGGCCGCAAGTGCGGAGGTCGGGTCTGGGTAGTGTGTATTTTAAGACGGGATTTGGCTATTTTTCACTCATTTCTCACTTTGGTTGGGCGATTTTGGAGCCTTGAAGAGAGGGGATTTCATCATCTTCTACGAGGTAAGTAATTCTTGCAAGTATTAGGTTAAATACATGATTTCATAAGGACTTAAACATGGAAATTGGTGGAAATTGTGGTTTTTGGGTAGAAGACCAAAAAATTTATATTTTTGGATTTTGGCCACAAATTTGGGCATGGAATTGGGAATAAGTTATATAATTGAGTTGATGAGGTTATGGGTAAACTTTATCTTTGGAAAATTTCGGAATCCAGGCACGTGGGCCCGAGGGTGATTATATCGACTTCCCGAGCGGAGTTGGAAATTTATATAAATTGAATTGTTATAAGTATTAGAGTGTATTTTCATTGGTTTGCCCGTTATTTGGATAGTTTTGGGGCGTTGCGCATCAATGTGAGTCGTCGGAAGGGCTTTGGAGGCCGGTTATGAATCTTCGGAGCGAGGTAAGAGTCCTTTCTAACCTTGTAAGAGGGAATTGTCCCCATAAGTGAAATAATTAAATATGTGCTACTATTTGTGGGGGCTACGTATGCACTAAGTGAAGGGCGTCCGTGCGTAGCTACTATTATGCTTATGTCTGGGTAGTCTAGGCCCCAAAAGCATGTTTTATTTGCCGTACTTGTAAACTTATTGATGAAATTAATGTGTTTAAACCTTATCGAACTTGGTAACTAAATTTCTGGAAAAAAGATTTAAATCTATTTTCGTGACCATTAAAAGAGAAATTATTATTTTCTTGGGTACTTGTTTTCCCGATGTAGTTGACTGTTTGAATGTGTATGATTATGTGTGAGTGCTTCGCAATTTATATTCCACGAGCGGGGTGATTTCCTCCACTACTCTCATGGGAGCGAGCCGTACGCCACGGCAGATTAATAGATGCATCTTTGGTTCGCGTAGTTCGATCCTTCGGCAGTGCACAGTTTACATTTATGTTGGTTCGAGTCGTTCGACCCTCGGCGTTTCTTGCGCATGATATTTGTTGGATATCATCTGTGATTTGAAATGTTTAATTTCCTTAAGATATGAGTCGTTAACTGAAATGACAGAAACTGAGATTTATAATTTATGGAAGAAGTTGTCCTTTCCTATTGTTATTTATTATCTGATTATAGCATCCATGTTTAGCATCACACTTGTTTATATTAAATTGACCTCTATCAAGTGTCAAAGTCGACCTCTCGTCACTACCTCTTCGAGGTTAGGTTAGATACTTACTGAGTACACGTTATTTTTGTACTCATACTACACTTGATGTGCATTTTGTTGCACAAATACTTGTATATCTAGTGGCTCCGCTTGGCGTCGTGGCATGGTTGATACGGGGACTTGGGTGAGCTGCACCTCTCGAGATGACTCGCAGCCAGCAGAGTCTCCTTCAGAATATCGAGTTGTACTTTCTTTACTGTCCCATTTGTATTCTGGAGGGTTATTGTATTTCATTTGGTTTTTCTTAGAAATTGCTCATGCACTTGTGACACCGGGTTATGGGATGTATTTGTTAATTGAGGTGTTAAAACCTTATTACTTATTCATTAAATTTTTATCGATTTTCATATAATGAAACGGAAAATAATGATTTCAAAACAATAAAAATAAGAATTTTAATTATCTATTGAGTGTTCGCTTGCCTGACAATGGTGTCCGGCACCATCACGACCTTAGCGGATTTTGGGTCGTGACATACATAGGTTGAAATCACTCCTACAAGGCATAAAACACACAATTAGTGCAAAACACTAGCGATTAAAGCTCAAACTCAATTAAAGTGCAGTAAATTAGAGTGTAATAGGAGATTAAAATATGTAATTATATTTTATCATCAACACCCCACACTTAAACCATTGCTCGTCCTCGATTGATCAAACTTCACTTTATGTAGGCACGACCTTTTAAAATAATTTTCCTAACTCATCACACCAAGAATACTTAAAATAAACGAAGCACAAAAGCGTAACTCTTCACCTCATGATTTGACTTGCAAGTACCACGCATTATTCACAATTCACCCACTTACTCTAACATAGAGGTCATTGACATTACATTTCCTTCATGAATCAAGTTCCCTCACACAACAAAAGAGAGTAGTTCCACACAATAAAATTTAAGAACACTTAGGAACTCAAGATTGAAAACATTCACTCACTCTCATAAATAACATTCATATGCCGCAAAAGATGCACCATAGGCTTGCCCGTAGTGTACTACTCTACTAATCGAGCGCATTAAGTCAAGGATCAAGTAAGACTTTATTTGGTTGTAATGTAGGCTGCGGGACGGGTAGGATACATTTAGATATAAGAGTGACTACACTCCCCTAAGCACTTTAATACATATAATTTAACATGATAACCTCATACTTATGTCAAACCAAACTCCACATTCACATCAATGTATATTACCCCGTGCTTCTTTAAGCATAATTACATCAAGAGTCACCACTTATCAAGGAATATTTTTTTCTCACAGCAATACAACTATTTTTTCCTTTTTTTTCTTTTAATTCAAGTGGCTCTTACTTTTTCAAAACAGTGCACCTTTCTCCTTATATCATTAGTTCCACTCAAAAGCCAAACCAACGACCCGTACTTTAACTTTTACACAGTTCATAACAATTCAAGTGCTCATGAGAGGTTAGAAGGTTCAAATATATGGTTAATCCAAATAAATGGGTAAGACTGAGAATGTGGTTGCCAAAGAAACAGGATTACAGGCTCAAAGGAGTTAACTACGCTACATAACAATTAGGCGGGTAAAATATATATATGGCTCAACAAAGAAAGGCCTATATCACTTACAAGACTAAACAAAACTACTATTTCGCTTTGCAAACACACGGGGCAAGTTCTAGATATCAAATTCAATGCACATAATAACACATAAACCTCACACACACATGGCACATAACTTAGGATTGGTTTCATCAAGACACTTTAGTCAAAGCAGTTAAGCTTACACAATTTAAGGTACTTATACAAGAATAAAAAAAATGAGTCTAAGCGTCACAACCAAAGTACTCACTGTTCTCAAGTCATAACAAAGTCAAGAGATATTTCTTCAATTCAATTAATCTCACACTGGCTCCTACTCCTAAAAAAAACTAACTACACCCGGTTCAAACAAAACCCTTGGAAAAGAACCGTGACCTAAAGAAAAATGAAGAGGGAATTGATACACTCCTAAGAAAAGAAAACCTTTTTTGTATTTTTTTTTCTTCGGCTTTCATCTCTCAAGAAAATTATCTAATAGAACCATCGTAGATAAAAGTCCAATCTTTTCTATTTTTGTAAAAAAAAAATTATTCAATTAAACTAACACAACTAAAATAGTATGGAAAGTCACCCAAACAATCTCTTCACCCCACACTCAAAATTGTGCATTGTCCCCAATGCATACCATAACTAATAAGAGGGTAAAAAAAACTCCTTTGTAAGCCAAAGGCCGAAGCACTAGCATCTCATGGGGTACTCAGACTTCTCCCAGACCTGGTTCTTCGTGCGGGTACCTCACACTTAGTTCCAACCATCTGGTTTATTGTTGCATCCTTCCAATGGCTTTGTGTTCCATGATCCTAGAAAATCAAAAATTGACACTACAAACATAATACAATAAAGAAAAAGGCAGTAAAATAAGGTTGCCTCCCAACAAGCGCTTGAATTAACGCCGCGGCACGACGTGAATCACTTTTCGCCTCCACTTTGAACTTATGAATTGGACCCCAAGTTTTGATTCTGCTCTATGATCATGCTCTTGGGACGATACAAATTGTTGCGAGCCAAAAATTAAATGATACTTTATGAACTTTTTGGCTTTCAAATGAGGAGTGTCATTTTTTCCTAGACGGCCTTGAAAAATTCATAATATAGGGCTCATCTACCTCTTCCTTTAACTCTTGCATTGGATCATATAGATCAATTTCCATTTCACCATCTGAACATAATGTGGAGAGGTGTTTGGAATGAGGTCCAACGCGCTCAAATACATGAACTTCAAGATTTTTAACCTCCTCAACACCAATCACACTAGAGTCAGCTAAAATTTGTATCTTCAACATCCCAGGTTGACTCTAGTATTACTTCTTCAACATCGGCATCCTCAAATTCTAGTTGGTTAGATTATTGGTGTTCTACTCTGACCTCCTCTGTTAGAACATCAATTTCGGTATCTACTTCATCTCTTCTTGGCTACTATCCCCAACATTGGCTTGTTGAGCATTAAATGCTTCAACCAATCGACTCACGTGTGCCTCCAGGTTGTGAATCATAGCATCTTGCCTTTGTATGTGTCGTTATTTCTCATTATTTTTTTCCACAAAGTACTTTAGCATATCATTGATCTCATTCAGGTCATCATCCCTAGGTTCCTTGTTCCTATTAACTTCAAAAGAAAACGACGAACCATTAATGTAAGGGGTTGGGAGAGGATAAGACATATAAGCACACCATGAAAGTGACCATCTTGACCACCACACATATCACACACATTCCACACATAAGATTGAGTTGGTGCACATAACTCGCTCTCGGAAATATTTTGATAATTTTGTAATGGGTGATTTTCTTTACAATATGCATAAGGAGGATTAAAAGTAGAATTACCAACATCAAAACTCTCATAATTCCAAGATGCCATGTTTTTAAAATCAGAAAGTAACACCAAATAAAAAAAAAATAAAAAAAAAGTTCAAACTTGTAACCTAGCAATATGTACACCTAAATCTACACCGTTAGTTCCCCCGTAACGGCGCCAAAATTTGATCATGCCCAACTATGCCTTATAAAAGGACTAAGCGGTCGCTGCAAATATAATCCGGTCTAAGAGTCCGGAGTCGAATCCCACATAGAACTAAGGTTTCGCCATAATTGTTCAATATTGCTAAGAAGACAAGCTTAAGATTCTTATATCTAACTAATTAACTAAGAAACTAAAGCAGTAAATTAACAACTAAAGATACTAAGGGTTGGAGCTTAAATTTAGGAGGTCTAGAGTTATGATTTCTCCAAATGTTGGAATCATTCCTGCTATGTTTCCTACAATTTCTCCTATGTATTCTGTACTGATCGTGAGCACTTTAGGTGCCGTAATTCTCTCTCTAGAAACTACAACAATTTACTATACATATTCTCTCGAACTACGCTTGTCAGCTTTATCTAACTGCTTATTATGACCACGTCAAGGCTTTGTTATTTCTAAACATATCTTTAAACACGTTGTATTGATTTCTCACATACGTTAGAAGTGACGTTGTTCAACAACCACCTAAATATGTATCCTTTATCAAGCAACACATAATAAATAGGCACAGCCAATCGATGACCGTTCAATCAACTGAAATAAGCACGTAGTTGAACAAATAGACAAATTCAAAGGTTAAATTACATATATTAAAACATAACAAGAATTCATCCTCCAAGAGGTTCCATCAAAATCCTAGATAACAAATTAGCTAATCATAATAGTATGCATAACTAAAATAATAGAATGCATAGCCAATAATGGAAATAGGAAGAAGGAAGTGAAAAACTCTTAGGCTTGCTCCTAGTGTGTTTTTACCTCCTTAGGTCGAATCTGTGTCAAACGTCCTCAAAATGCCGTTTTTCCATGTATATATACCAAGTAGGGTCGGGCCCAAATAGTTATACCTTCACCTACGCAAAAAAGGACACTTTTCCAGGTTAGGACGTCCGCGGTCGCAGATTCAACCGTGGATTTGGCCGCGGATTTTACCCATTATTCTGCCTCACATCCGCGGCCAGTGCGCGGATGCGCACTTGTCTCGCATTTTTCACCCTGTTCTCTTTCGAATTTGGAAAAATGTAAAATATATAGGTTGTATCCCTTTGAATTATCTTTCCAACCATATATTGTGGAGCTCAAATTGAGTTCTGTGCAAAAAGTTATGTACATTTTATTAGACAGTGCGCAATTCGTTCTTAACTATCATCCGTTGATCCCCGAACACGATCCCAGCTTAATTTCTTGGGTTTTAACTCAGACTTTAAAGCTTCAAATCACTTGAATATATTCCATAACATGTACATAGCTCGGAATCACTCCCACAAGGCATAAAATACACAATTAGTGCAAAACACTAGCGATTAAAGCTCAAACTCAATTAAAGTGCAGTAAATTAGAGTGTAATAAACGACTAAAATATATAATTATAGCCTATCATCACGTACTAATAGCCCCTTTGACCAAGCTTCTAAAATCGACTTATTTTGAGAAGTGTTTTTTTTGTAAAAAGTACTTTTCTCAAAGGCACTTTTGGTGATCAGCAGTTTGTGTTTGAGTAATTAATTTGAAACGCACTTGTGAGCAACAAATAATGTTTGGTCTAGCTTCTAAATTGTACTTTGTATTTTTCCGAAAAGTACTTTTCAAAAAAGCGCTTCCAGCGAGAAGCTACTTTTTTCTATTTTCAAAAATTGTTTCTTCTTCTACTCAAAAAATACTTTTTTTGTTCTTCTAAAAGCTTGACCTAACACTTCAACTTTAAAAAAAAAGTGATATTGGTCTTGAAGAAGCTTGGCCAAACATACTATAAACCAAATTAATCAGTGTTAATAAGAGTTTGATATGGTCTTCAAATTGAATCTTTATCAAGTCAGAGTAGCAGAAATTAAAGTTTTAAGTTTGAATAAAAGGCTAATATTTCCTTTATAACTAAAAAAAACAAAAAAACAAAAAAAAGCTCATTAGTGGTGTGTTCGGTACGAAAGAAAATGTATTCCATGAAAAATGTTTTCATGAAAATAAGTGATTTTATCATTTATATCCGTTGTTTGGTTGGTGAGTGAAATACTTTTTCCGGAAAGTATTTGATTAAAGAGTATAAAATATTTTTAAGAAAATAATTTTTTATGTTACTCTTCTCAACTCACCTTTCTCAAAATCTTCATGTTTCATGTACTCCTCCCTCCCCCCTCCCCCTCCGGGACTCTATATTCTTTAAGAATATAATTATGTTTATTTCCTTTTTATTTTCTTCTCTTATTATGTTTTGTAAGTCATGCAGTTTTCATTTTAAACCACATACTGGAGGAGCGTTTTAAAAGCAAAATGACAAGACAAGAAGAATAGTTGCGTCCTAATTATAAATGAAATAACCAATTATTCAAAAATAAAAATTTTAAATTATTAAAAGTATTCTTATTGACAAATTGCAATGGTTTATAATTGTCTAATGGTTTGTATTACTGCATAGCATACGAAGAGGGAAAGGAATTAATCTCAAAATTAAATTTGAGATGAGTTTATTTCATGTTTGATTTGGATAAAATTACGGTATAATCAATTACAGGATTAATTGTCCCGGGATTGTAATGTTATTTTATGGTATATTTTAATTCAAGTATATGGAAGTCATATCATAATATATCACAGAATCTGCTGAGTTGGACAAACATTGTACATATTTGAAGTATTAAGAGACCAGCAAAGATCTTCCTTCTTGGTATTACTTTTATTTCTTGCATCAAAATCAATACTTTTAAGGTGAATCTAGTTGGTTTTATATGTAGACTGTAGTATTACTCTTTTCATAATCTAAAATATGTTATTTAACTTAGAGAGTAGGTCAAAACATATACCTGAAATTTAGAAATTCCAGAAAACATTATTCTACAAATTATAAATAAAATATTATGATTAGAATAATAGGATGATTATATTCGCCTCCGCGGTACAAATCTCATGTGAGCTTGGGCATAGAACTATTAAATCGATTAGAATTTTTTTACCATAATCACTTACATAAAATAAAGAAGAGAAGTGTATACAAAGTTTATGGATAATCCAAATAAAATAAACAGAAAATTAAAAAAAAAAGTTACTTAATGACCTCCCTCTATAGAGTTTCTTAATCAGGGGAGAGACAATATCTTCTTCTTTGTTTATTTTTTGACAAACTGTTATGAACAATAAAAGAAGAAGAACAATATTGTAGAGAAAGATAGAGAGGAATTTCTTATTGAATTTTGGGATGATCTATAATGGGGTAAGACCTCTCTATTTATAGGGGGAAAATGACTTAGCCACAAAGTAGAACTCTCTAAAAGATAGACATTCACTCTAAATAGAGTTCTATTTATAACACTCCCCCTTGAATGTCTATTCAACAAATAATGTGCCTCGTTAAAACCTTAACTAAATAAAACCCAATGGGAAAAAAATCTAGAAAAGAAAAAAGAGTACACATGTTTAGAAATGCGCCTTTTGATTGCCTCGTTAAAAACCTCGCAAGGAAAACCCAGTGGGACAAAACCTTGTAAGGGAAAAAGAGTGCAACGCGCATTAACTCCCCCTGATGAGAGCATCAATTCACATCCTTGAGCCTTCGCATCCCAATCTTGTGTATTTGCTTCTTGAAGCTTGACATCAGTAGAGATTTGGTGAACAAATCACCCATATTAGCACTTGAATGAATATGTTGCACCTTGAAATCACCATTCTTGTATATATATAATGTCTTCATATAATGTCGTGGAATAGCATTTTCAGTGTCTCCATAGAGGGAAAAATTCCCGCTATCACATTATCATGCTTATAGTTATAGCAAGATACATATGTGCACAAATTGCACGTAGGATGTAGTACTTCATGACCAAGAATTGTATATGCTTTAAGCAATATCCTTCAAGAATTGTCATATAAGTCATATAATAGACTTTAATTAGATTCATATCAAGTTTTCATGTCATACTAGACAAATAAGATATCGAAAACTGATTGCACATATCATTGACTTTATATTTTCAAGTGTTTGAACTGCAGGTCCAAATACTTGTCTTTCATATGAAACCAATTCTATTCGAATTGTGTCTCTTCTATTTGGCCAATATTTTTGTGTCAGTATTCGACAAACTTAAGATCCTCATCTATACTTAGCGCTATGATAGATGTCGTCGACAAATATTTTATATTGGTTCCAATATTTTTTTTATTTTTTTATAAAGACATAACATAGAGATCTCTTCATTTATATTTTCAGGTACCTGAACCTCTCTTGAGATTTTATGAAGTGTTATGTCATATGATCTTCTAGATCACTTGCTCCTTTATTATGATCATTTTGATCATTTGCTCATCTTCTTTATCAAGAAGTTTATTTGAAACCGATCTGTCTATACGCTTTAAGCGTGCCATAGACATTGTCCTTCTAGGACTTATTCTAAATATGAGCATTTTCAGTGAGAATATAGTTACTTTCTTTAGGTCAGCAAATGCGTCTGGCATGTTTTGCAATAGATTGCAGGTGAATTATCTTTTTATGAACTTCAAGTTCATATTATCTTATTCGAGGATCTAGATGGACAAATGATAATTCTTTCCACGTAATTTTTCCTCAACTGTTTATCATGTCTCCCCCTCATGTTAGAAAAACTTGCTTCCTCAATTTTGGGAATCCATCTGTGTCCTATTATGGTGTTAATCAAAATATACACCGCACATCAATAATAACAAGATGGAATTATTTGGTTCCTGACCCTGAACCACTTGTGAGGGGAGAATGTAATATACTTTTGTATATAATGTATATCAAACTAATATAAACAACTTAGTTCTCATAAGTAATGGTTTAGCTATTAAGTGGAGGCACTCAATAAATCATTTTGNAACAAAGTCTTGAATAGAAAATCTTGAAATTATGCTCTAAATTAAATTATTTAGCAAGTTATCTCGCAAACAGCAGGTTGCGGGTTAATAATAATTGCACATGTAATCATCTCATAGATGCATCTTATTTGGTATACATGGCAGGTGAATGTGCCCATATTTACCTTTTCTATTTCTAGCATTCATGGGATTCAATCCCAATATCTTCTTCTTTTTTTATTTTTTGACAAACTGTTATGAACAATAAAAGAAGAAGAACAATATTGTAGAGAAAGAGAGAGAGAAAATTCTTATTGAATTTTGGGATGATCTACAATGGAGTAAGACCTCTCTATTTATAAGGGGAAAATAACTTAGCCACAAAGTAGAACTCTCTAAAAGATAGACATTCACTCTAAATAGAATTCTATTTATAACACAAACAACATAAAGATAAAAAAACATATTTTGTCCTACTTCTCTTCGGACAAAAATAACTACTCCTACTACATCACATAACTGATTATTTGGTTAATTTGCTACCCGCCGTCGATCTGTATAGCCTTCACCTATTAACCCCCAATATAACCAAGAAATTTATATGGGTATAATCTTTTACCGAATATGTATATTTTAAATGGAAAAGAATTCTAATTTTAGGTGATTTATAGTTATATTCTTAATATATAAATATTTAAGGTTATAAAAGTCGATCAATATTTTGGAGTTATTTTTGTCGTTCAACATTTAGCATAATTATTCGTGCTTTTATAATAATATAGAAGATAGATATATGGTCGAAATCGGGCTCGACTATTGCATGACAAATCGGGACTAAAACGTGACAGGTCGAAGCTCGACCCCAGATTATTTCGAACCAAGGCACAGAGTTAAATCATCGAGCTTGTGACTCTGGGACCGAATAAGATCGAGGAAATTTTATCGGGCCAAATAACGGAAGGCCAAAATATCCATAATCGGTTAGATATCACGGCGGAAATCTCGGCACGTATTAAGGAGAGGCCGATTAGTTAGCGAATTATGAGATTTTTTACCTTTTATAGAATTGTATCAAGAGTGTAGGACTCCCCCTACTATATAAAGGGGGGTATGATCATTTGTAACACACATTAAAAACACTTTCCAAAGCAATACATTGTTATTTCTAGTTCGTATTATCTTGTCATTCTATTCTGACGTCGATTAAGGCGCTTCTTGATTCGAGAGTGACCAACCTTCAAGGCTAAGACTGTTCAGTTCGTGTGGTTTGCATTTATTTTATTATCATTAATTTCAATATTAATTACACTACTAAAAATCCGGAAAAAAACAACCATATGGTCGCTAAAAAGTGAAAAAAGCGACCAAAATGAGTCCAACAGGACTTGGTCGCTATTTTGTTGGTCCCTTTACATTAGAGACCAAATATTCCGGGTATAAATATAGCGACCAACTTTGGTCGCTCTAATATTTTAATAATATAAATTTAGCGACCAAAGTTGGTCTCTATAGTTTAATTACGTTATTTATTTATTTATTATTATTCAAAATATAGCGACCAATTACGGTCTGTAAACCAAATATTATATTTTTAAATCTGGAACATAACGACCAAAGTTGGTCACTTTTTTTTAATTTTTTTAATTTTTTTTATACATAAGCGACCAAATTTGTCGCTAATTCCCAGTTTTTTTGTTTTTTAAACAGAATAGCGGCCAAAGTTGGTCGCTTTTAGGAAGACTAGGTTAATTAGCGACCAACTTTGGTCGCTTTTCTGGGTATAATTTTGGCAGAAACTGCCTGTTTTAGTAGCTACACTACCTGCCAGCATACCAAATTTCCTATTACAAGCAACAAAAACAATAATACCAACAATTAAACCAACAACAACACAACAATAACAACAATAACACAACACCAACCTTAAAACCAACAAAGTATAAAGTTCAATAGAACTAACACATTAAACTAACAAAACTAATTTAACACTTATTACAAGTTCAAAGTATATAAAAGTACTTAAGGACTGTTTCATTCAACATCATTATCATCACTGTCTGATTAATCTTCATTATCAAGAAGGTAATGAGAAGGGTCATTTTGTGGAGGATGAGAATAACGATCACGGGGAGGACGGGAGGAACTAGCACGGGGAGGACAGAAGGAACGCTCATGTTCAAGTTGAGCCTCTGGCGATGACTCACGAGACCAGGGAATCGGAAAAGCTCCAGAAGCTAGGAGAGCTTTGAGCTGAGCTTGCATGCCATGGTACTGAGCTTGCATGCCAACGTACTGAGCATCTCTAAGCTTTTCTCTTTCCTTGGAAGCTTCTAACTCGGATATGAGCTTTGTCATACTCTCCGCTATATTTGTCATACTCTCCCGCATAGCAGAGAGGCTCTCCCCACGAAGTTTCTCGCCTTGCGAGGAAGTCCTTATTCCTTGCATTCTACAGTGATAGCGATGGAACTTCTTAGTAGGACGCCCGTATACCTTTCCCCATTCTGCACCGCCAGCAGCCTCCATCCATATTCTTTTAGCATCCTCGTCCGAAAGTTGGATTGCCTCGCCCGACTCATTAGGTGGCTGACTGCGTATGAATTCCTCCACGTCAGCTGTGAATCGATCCTATAAGAAAAATTACATTGAATTAGTATTTCAAAATTTATATAAGTGTAAATCAAAATACTTAATGAAAAGTGAAAACTTACATGTACAGTCGAGGCTCGGCCCTCGACCCACCTTTCTTGATCCGTCTCTTTCTTGTTCTTGACAATATGAGTCTCCTTGAATAACTCATCTTGCTTCATTGGATGCCCAAACTTCTTTTCCTGAAAACTCATAAAATTTAGTTAATAAAATGAATAGATATACTTTGAAAATTAAAATAAATTAATCAATTATGTACTAATCTTCTTTTTATTGTCCCTTGGCTGATCGCAGCTCCAGTGTGCAAGGAGCCTCCCTTCTCGGATGCGCGAGCTTTCTTTCCTTTTTTGCTCTTCTATAAGAAGGTTGCGGTAAGCCATTGCCTTTGCAAATCCGCCCATAAATGTTGACGCAACCAGCCAGGCTTCTTTTGAACTGTCTAGCTTTGGAGAAACTATGCGACAACCACTTCCGAGCTTTGAGATTAAAATTTGCAGCCACTTCCGCACTATAGCGGTGTTCCCATACACACTTGCTCTGTATTTCAAAAGTTAAATATTACATGGAAATATCATAAATATAAATAATTATACTGCTTAAAAGAACATTTATACCTTAAATTCATTGAAAATTTGCTCCTTCAGCGTGAATGGGAATTCACTACAACTCGTATAGGGGGCATCATAAAGCTTTCTGGTGGCTTTGGTGATTATCCTCGTAGTAATATTACTCGGGATGAACCTGCAATTTAACAAAAATGGAGAACACATTAATATCTTAGTACAAATTGTACAAAACAATAAACGTAAAAATAACAAATTACTCTTACCCATCACCCTTAGGGACTATGATGATCCTGCCATACTGATCATGATGCACCTCCTTGTCATCATCAACATCATCGTCCGAAACTTGTACATTAGAGGCATGTGTGGAAGGTGTAGGGGGGTCAGAGCTACTATCTCGTAGGCGAAGGCGTGAAATAGATGGAGTCCCTGATGAAGATAGATGTGATCCCTGTGACAACGACATAGCTAGATTGACCGCGAGTGGCTGTGACACTGATGGCTGTGACCCCCGTGGCTGTGACACGGATGGATGTGATCCATGTGGTCGTGAGGGAGCTGGACTGTATGACGGACGTACAGTCTTATGGCCCTATGATGAAAGACCCAGTGTCTGCACAAAGACGTAGGGATGGAAATAATGCATCACCTTAATAACGACCATATTCCCGCTGGAAATCCTCTTGAAACGAGGCTTGTCGCAAAATTTAATATTGTTTAAAGTTGCATCATCTTTATAATATAACATGCAACCTTCTTCACAATAATCAATTCTCATTGACGAAAGTCCTAACTTAGAAACCAATCTCTTTGCCTTATAGAAATCACCAGGTAAGTTGATATTAGGGTCAACTAGTTCACTCATAAGGTCAATGAAAGATTCCATGGCTGCTTGAGAAATATTCCAATCAGATTTTATACTTAGTAATCTAATTGCAACAGACAGCTCAGAGTGCGGATTTCCTTTCCTTAATGGACTACTAGCTTCCTCTAATTGTTCAAGAAAACGTTTTGCGTCATCATTAGGAGTTTTTTCAACATTTTCATTGGGCTCACCTCCAAATTGCACCCCAAAAGCATCCGCAACCATATCATGAATTCTAGAATCACGATTTGTATTCTCCACCGACATACTACTTTCACCCGCAACCATGTTATGAAATATCCCATTGCTACCATCGACCTCTCCATGATTAGTCCACACAAAGTAATTCTCTATAAACCCCTTCCTATAAAGATGAAGTCTAACTTCCTCCGATTTTTCAAACCTCATACAGTCGCACCTAATACAAGGGCACCTAATTAATCCTTTAGTTTGGTATGGTGGAAGTTCTATTGGATGTCTAATAAAGTCATCAACCCCTTCTACAGAATCCTCTCGCAATCCCCGCCGATTAGGATAATTCCTATTGTACATCCAAGTACGATGTTCCATATATACAAATAAAAAAAAGAACAAATTAATTTAGTTAATTCATAACTTAATCTTTTTTTAGTTAATAATTTCATATCCTAAAGGCTCAATTCATATCCTAAAATTTCAATTCATACACAAAAATTTTAATTC